>RJWM01010442.1:0-63638 GCA_004363535.1 Dasyprocta punctata | reverse complement strand
CTTCTTGAAAGAAACTGAAGATAGACTTTCAGACCTTGAAGGCAGGTTTTCAGCTTGTGATCATGAAAGGAAAGATCTCTTAAAAATAACAAGGAACCAGGAAGTAACAATTCAATGGCTGTAAGACAACAGAAAGAAAAATAACTTAAGAATAATAGGTGTCAGTGAAAAAACGGCGGGGGGGGTCAACACAAATGATATAAAAAGTCTATTTACAGAAGTAATAACAGAAGACTTCTCAAGCATGGGGAAAGGATGTGACATACAGATGAGTGAGACATATAGAACTGCAGTAGCCGTAACCAAAATAAATCTACACCCAGATATATAATAATCAAGATCCCAGAAATTCAGCTCAAGAACAGAATATTAAAAGTTGTTGGAGAAAAAAAAAACAGATCACCTATAAAGGAAAACCCATCAGAATCATGACAGACTTCTCAACACAAACCCTCAAGTCAAGAAGAGCTTAGAGTGAAGTATCTCAAGTCCTGAAAGAAAAAACTTCCAACCCAGATTGATGTACCCTGCAAAACTATCTTTAAAAATTAATAGATAAACAAGATACTTCCATGACAAAAAACAGTTGAAGAAATTCATGACCATAAACCAATCCTACAAAGAATACTGAAGGACATTCTAGAGAGAGATAAAAATGACCATGGTTCCAGGAACAGCAGCAGAGGGGGATCGCCGAATGGGGCAGACAGTTGAATGGAGGGGAAAAGTAGGCAGCCAATGGCAAGAAAATAGCATGGCAGAGACAAGCTAGTGCTTAATGGCCATAACCATTAATGTAGATGGCCTCAATTCACCAATAAAAAAAAAAAAAACACAGGAAGAGTGGATCAGGAGACAAGATCCATCAATATGCTTTATACAAGAAACACATTTAACACAAAAGAAAATTCATAGACTGAAAGTCAAAGGAGAGAAAACAATGCTCCATGTGACAGGGAATAAAGAAAAGGCAGGGGTAGCTTGCCTATCAACCATAGAGTGGATAAGAAAGATAAGGCATTTTTATACAATGGAAAGCTACTCAGCTATAAAGAAAGATAACCTCGAGGCTCTTGTAGGTGAATGGATACAACCTGAAATCATGGTCATGGGTGATATGGTTCAGAGTCACATGGGTGAACATCGTGTTGTCTCCCTAGTATCAAAAACTAAAGGAGTTAGTGGGATCCAAAATGCACAATAGATATTGTGAAAGTAAAAGGGGAGGAAATGTCTAAAAAGGGAAGGCAGTGGCCATTGTTAATCTATTATCATGTTTTGAAACCCTGCATTGTTTTCATTGTTCTGTTTAGTTTGGTTTTATTCTGTCTTTTGTTTGATTTTATTATATTTGATGGTGTAGAGAGTTATTCCAAAGATAACAAAATATATTACGGTAGCCATTATTGATATCCTATTATCTTGTTTCGAAGTCCCATATTGCTGTCACAGTTTTGTTTTGATTGGTTTTATTCTGCTCTATTTTGTTTGATTTTATTATGCCTGATGGTATGGGCAGTTATTTTGAAGATAATAAGAGACATTATGGTAGCCATTATTGAATTCCTTTTATCTTGTTTTGAAGTCCTGTACCACATTCACTATTTTGTTTCAATTGACTATTCTATTTCCTTGGTTTTATTCTCTTAAAAATAAAAAAAAAAAAATTTTAAAGATATAACACTGGTCAAATGCTCTAGAAGCATATAAACATAAGTAAAGAGCAGCCAGGTCTTTGCCAGGGTGGAAAATACATTGGTCAGTTTGTACTGCAGTAGTGAGACATTATTGCATAGCTCATGGGTGGTTTTAAACACGTAAGTTTAATAGCATGGATAAATTTGGAAGACAATTAGCAAGCATTATTGTTCTCACCAAAGAAAGCCTGCCAAGCCATCAAACGAGGTAAACTGAGACATCACACCAGATCCCATTAAGGACATGAGGACAAAAGAAAACTGCATTCTAAGCCTAATGGGTTTGGGCAGATATTACTGCAGGGTGACCCTGATAGAAATATCAGGTTGAGCAAAGAGGAAAAAACACAAGCAGGAAGTGGGTCTGGGTGTGACTTGGTTTATGTAAGGAACTAAGTCTAGGTCTCCTGCTTTGAAAGCTGTCCCGCAGTGTGCCCCAGTGGTGTGCCAGTGAGGGCTGCATGACTGGCTCTCTAGTGTCCTGCTGATTTCCATGGTGTGGACACTGCCATTGGACCAGCAGGATGGATGGAGTTTTCTCCACTCACCTCCTCCTACCCTCAGCCTTAGAATCAGTTCATGGAGAGGAAGGATTAATTTTTGTTCCTCAGATGACCACTATCAAATGGCCCAGAGCCTAATTCCCCCAGACCAGTCTCTACGTGTGTGTGTGTGTGCATGTGTCCATGTGTGTGTGCATGTGTGTGTGTGTGTGTGTGTGTGTGTGTCTTCCCCAGGGTCTCTCAACATGTGTGTGTCTGGGACAATGTCTAGGTCCACGGGAGTGGGTGTGAACCAAGGAGTTCCAGTTCTGAGCATGCATTGGGGTCGCCCAGGGCTGCAGGGCATTTCCAAGAAAAGACCTCCAGAAACGGTCACCAGGCACCTGCTGGGGTGGGCTGCTCCTGTGCTCACAGGCCCACAGCGGCTGGCGTGGGGAAGTTTCTTTCCCCAGGAGGCTGACATAGACCTTCTGTGTTTGAAAGGACTGGGCGGGGTGGTCCTTTAAAATACCCACTTCTTCCTGCTGTGGACGGTTGGTGCACTGGCAGTCCTCTGTGACGATAAGCAACAGCGTGTGCTGTGCCCATGGGACTGCTCTGCACTTTGCTCTTTGATCAGACCAGGGAAGGCGTCTACCATATACAAAACCCGAATGTTCCCTCGGCCATCCAGGGATGAGCAGCTGCTCAGCTTAACTGTTCTAAATTGTATGTGTGTGTGTGTGTGTGCGCTCACACACGCACTACCAAATACACTAACACATCCTTGCTTGCCCTGTGTGCAAATTAAGCAGTAACTGATGTGTCACCAACAATAACCTTTTAAGTCTTTTTTTTTTTTTTAAGACAGGGCCTGTCTATATTGTGTAGGCTGCAGTGCAGTGAATCTTTGGGCGCAGTCCCACTTCTGATCAGCTCCCCAGACGCCATGACAGTGACATTGAACTTGGTGCAGGCACTGGATTACCACGGTGCACTAAAAGATCCTCCTGCCTCAGCCTCCCCAGTAGCAGGGCTTACAGGTTCACACCATCATGCCTGACTAACACTTTTCAATCTTGAGCTGGGAGAAGCAGCTGACTCAAGGGAGCCAATTACTGCTCCCCAGCAATCTTAATGACTAGTTACACCTTAAATCCTCAATTCCTTTGAAAGACAAAGGAAGCAGAGAGTCCTCAGGTGAATCTGAGGGCGGAGTGGGTCAGTCAAGGAAATTATTTAATCTCCACTCTCAGCATAGCTTCTCGTTTTCCATCCTCTCACCTCACGTGTCAATGAAACATGAATTCCCCAGAATAAATGGAGCTGTCTAAAATACAAATCTCTCCTGTAAAATATATTACTCTGTTGGAAGACTTCCCTGTGGTTTCTAAGGGCAAAGCTGTGCTCAGTATTAGCAGAGTGTGGCTCTCCTTGACATACATGGGGACAGCTGACACCAACCCGACTGACGGGGAGTTCCCTCAGCTCCCTGTGTGAATCTGCGTCTTCAGAAACCTGAGGCCACGTGTCTTTGGTCATCAGTCGCTTGACAGGGCACCCTGCAGCATGAGAGTCTGGCTGTCACGCGAAGTATTCCCCACTCATGGAGCTGCAGTGTCCGGCAGTGGAGTGACAGGTAAGTCACAGTGTTAGCCGTGATGGGAAGAGTGCCACTGTGTGATCTGTTTCATCTCTCTGTCTGGAGCTGGGGAGTCCTCACTCTGTATCAAGGATCTGCACTGGGAAGGCCCAAAGGTCAGTGGTGGGAGCTAAAAAGTCTGTGCCAGCAGGGTGAAGGATCTGTGCCACCAGGCTGAGAGATCTGCACGGGAGCCAGGAAGCGATGCTTGAAAAGCACCACAGCCATCCTCAGCGACAACGAGGTCCTGCGCTCTTCCAATGAGGAGAACAGGCGAGTTTGTATCAGGTAAGCCAGCGTGACAAGTTTCTCCTGGAGATTCAACAGCGCACCCTCTTCCCCTCCAGTTCTCTTTTTATGTTGTTGGCAACAATCCTCAGGAGGGCCTTCCACACCCAGCACCATGCGGATTCAGTTCAGCTGGGTGTTACAAGACGACCACTAGTTAACCCACCACACTTGCATTCTGTGCTTGCTTGTTGTTAAATTTATTCACTTACTCAGTGTTGATATGCACCGTGGACTCCTACCCTGATTTTTTTTTCTTTTTTTTTGTATTCAAACTGTCCTGGATTGGTCAGTTGGAAGAGCCCTGTCACAGAGTCACACAGACATAGACCAGAAGTGGGAACCTAGTAGATCTAACTCATCCTGGAGAGACTTAACCTCGCTAAACATCAGGCTAAGTATCTATTTCCTTATCTTTCTAAAATTCTAACAGTGAGAGCTGCCTCCCAATGCTATGGTAAGGACCGAAGGAGGCGTTAAAGGAAGCTCTCAGCAAGTCCCCGCCCGGCCGGCCCTCTGTGAGGCTGGTGCTCTTCGAAGGCTCCTTTCCAGAGACAGAGCTCAGACCACACACGCTTATGTTCTCAGCTCAGTCCCTGCAGCTTCCCCCGCCCCTCTCTAACAGGAAATGCCCCCCACCCCAGCCAGTACATTTCAGTTTCTTAGTTGCCCAAGTAAAAGTTCCTGTTCCAGTTCCGGTTGCTTCCTGTCTCTTAGAAGCAGCCAGTCGCTGTGATGCATAACTGATCACTGTGATGCACTTTATATAAACCCATCCCCAGTTGACAAGCTACTCAGCCTCTGTACTTCCCACTTGCTTATTTCATATAAGCCCTAGACCACCAGAGAGCGAGGCCCGATATTCTGGGAACGATCCCAGTCAGTGCCCATCGCCATAAATAAATCTGCCCCCAAATCCTGGGAGTCGTTCCAGTGTTTCTGCTGGCCATTGCACCTCAGCTTTGTGGCTGTGAAGCCAACCCAGGTGTGGCTGGCATTCAAGAGACTTCTCATTGTGCCCCTGAACTGCTGACTAGGCTCGAAGAAGAGAACACACACACACACAGTGCTAGGGATAGAACCCAGGCAGCCACACATACTAGGCAAGTGCTCTACCACTAAGGTGCAGCCCCTGCCCTCAATAGTCTATTTCACAAAGAGTGCATTGTGATTCAGACCCTTCCAAGGTTTAGCAAGGGCTCTGTGAATAAATCCAGCCCCATGCCCACTCGTCACCCGAGAAAAGGAAGCCAAAAAGCAGGGTAAAGGGGATGACCGCAGGGATGGCCCAGGACCAGTTACAAGCCTCTGTCCACCCAGGGGCTGACTGCCTGCCGAACAAGGTAACCTCAGGCACAGGAAGTGGAAGGGCCCCATACGGAGACAAGTGGTCCAAAGTCCCAGCCCTCCAAGGTCAAACAATTGAATCTTGGAAACCTTAAAAAGCCTAACAAAGAACTCACTTCGGTGCCAGCAGAGACCTAGCATTTAAAAACCTGTCGTATGGAGAGTTTTAACAGCTGGGTGGGGGAGCAGCAATCATAGAGGACAAGAGACACTTATCCCTGTCCTTCACCCTCTCTCCTGTCACTGTTCTCAAGAGAAAAAAAAGAGGTTTCCAAGAAAGAAAAGTCATGGGAATGTAGAGCACATGCTCTCCTGACCTGAATCTGCTCAGGTGTTAGTAAAAGACAGAAAAGGGAGGCATGCCTGAGCACGGTGAAGAACAAGACGTTTCAGACTCATGCCTCCCTGTGTTCGAGATCTTGGGGAATCTGATTACAGCTGAGCAAAGGCTGGGACCAGGACAGCCTTCTGATGCATGGGGCTGGTACTGATGGGAAAAGACACAGACACACACGTCCTCGAAGTACAGTAAACAATGGGCACACCATGCTGGCACTGGTGGGGAGCTTGCTTGAGAGGCGGAACCTCAGAGCCCAGTCCAAAAGTCTGGAATCCGGATCTTCATTGCCTGCCATGTTCGAGAATTCTCCAGGGTCCCAAAAGCCCATCTTGGGGATTTAATATGCATGCATGATCCTCCTCCTTCTCTTCCCCCCTCTTCCCCCTCCTCCTCCTCTTCATCTTCCATGTCTGTCTGTCTGTCTATCTGTCTCTCTCTTTCTCAGACTCTCAACACAAAGTCTGTATCAATAGGTGGGACTTTGAGGGACCAGGGCAAGCAAAGTCTATCATGGAAAACAGTAGAATCCCCACATGGGAAGCCAGCTGGCTACAGATGTTCGCTCACAGGTGATCTGCAAGGACATGAGGCTGGTAGCTCTGGCCCATAAGGACCCCAGCAGGGCAACAGGGCAAGAACTCCCAGCCAGCTGCCCATGGCCATGGGGTGCTCGGAGGTAAACCGTCGGGACTCTGAGGGCTGTGAGGAGCCAACATCAAATCCCTGCTGAGAACTGGAAGGAGGAGCTTCATGATCCCACCTAGCAGGGGCAGGCTCCGACTGTGTGAAGACGCCACACAGCCCCCGGAGGAGCCCACACACCCTGCTACTGGCTTCTGTGACCCCGACCAACAAGAGTCACGCAACCAGCGGTCATGTGGCAACCTGCCGTCCTGTGGCAATTTAAAACTTGTGCTTTTGGAAGTAATCAAGGTTTCCCATGTTTGTGGAAGACAGCGCTCTCAGCTAGGATTCCCAAACTCCTCCTGAAGCAAGAGACTGCACGCAATTCTGAGAAGAACCCACCAGACACAGAGTAACAGACCAAAGGGCAGCTTATTGCCAGGATCCCGCAGGGACTAGTGTCCACCCAAAGGCCCAGGACAAAGTCCTGTTTCCACTTTCATATTGTTTCTACCCTACAGGGCAATTTGCCATTGGAAATCAGCACAAAACAAAGTACAGAAGCAAAAATGACGATTAACAGTGGTCAAGGAGGCAGGAACTTCACACGGACTTTTCCAAGTCCAAGTTCACTGTGCTCCGCTGACGTTCACCTCATAGCTGCACCCGTATGTGGCTGGGATCAAATCCATCAGTCTCCTCCAGGAGCTCAGCTGTGATCAATTTCCCCAGGCAGCCCAGCTGCACTGCTAACCCACATTTGTCTTGCTGCACCCCAGGAGGTGGTCTCCTCTCTTGTCCTGGGGCTGGAGAGGGGTGCAGTGCAGGGAAGGGAGGAACCATGGGTGAAGGTCCTGCTGTGGGCATCCTGGGCTGGTCCCCCTTTCTCCCAAGGAAGCCACCATCCCAGCCTCCTTTGCTGCTAATTTGGAGCCACGTGACTGGCGTGGCTAATGCAATGTCAGCTGAGGACCATTGTGGCACTACAGGCAACGCTTTTCTCTAGCTGGTTTCTTTTGACTCCTGAGCCTCTGGCTTCCAGCAGTCGGCCTTTGTGTGGCCCCTTCACCCCTGCAGGCTGCCCTCTCTGGCCCATGGGAACACCCTTGATCCACCTGCACACTGTTCTAATATAACCCTTCTTTATTCTTTTGATCGCTCAAGCCAGTTATCAGAAGCCCTGGGCTTGGAATTTTTGAAGCATATGTCAAATGCCTCCTCCTCTATGTGCTCCAAACCACAAGGCAGATACAGCCACTCATCGGGATCCAGGTATCCTGATTCCCTCTGGACTCCAAACTCCAAGGATGCTTAATCCTATACGCTTTAAACATCTTTAGATTTCATACAATTTCAGACACAATGAAAACACTATGTAAATAGTTGTTATGCTGCACTGTTCAGATGCAACTGTTTTTTGAATATTTTTACCTGAAGTTGGTAGATTCTGTGCATGCAGAATCTGTGGGATACCAAAGGCCAGCTGTTTATCAAATGTTCCGAATGTTTCCCTTTAAAATTTCTCTTTATGCTAGGTGTGGTGGCACATATCCATACTCTCAGCATTTGGGAGACTGAGGCAAGAGGATCACAGAAAGTTTGAGGCCAGTCTGAGCTAGGTACTGAACTCAAGGCCAGCCTGAACTATAGCGAGACCCTGTCTCAGAGAAAGAAGAAAGAGAGAAAGAAAGAAAGAAAGAAAGAAAGAAAGAAAGAAAGACATACAGACAGACAGACAGAAAGAAAGAAAGAAAAGAAATTTCTCTTACTTAGCTTGAAATAAGAACTCATGCCCAGCTCCACAGCAAGCACACAGAACTGCCATAGCCCCAGCCAGGCTTCTCCTTCTCAGCAGGCCTCCAAGCCAAGCTGTCCTGGAAGTGGACAGTCAGGGTGCTGACCACCTTGGCTTCTCTCCACTCTTGGCTCAGACGTGTTTTTAGTGGATACTTTAAAATCACAATGGAATCCGAGAGAGAAAGAGTCTCACGTCCAATTTCATCAGTAACACGGTCGCAGACCAAAAGCAGTCGTAAGTCACTCTCGATGTGACTAAACTTCTGTTCCTTCGTCTAAAAATTAGAACGACAACAGGGAAAGGCAAAATGAGGCAATGCATTCAGTAAATGTTCTTGTTTTTACCCCACGGAAATTCAGGAGAACTGTACGGACTGAATGAGACAAAGCATATGGTGGAATTTCACAATATACAGTATAAGGGCTTATTTTGTACATGCAAGTTGGCATAGGAAACCGAATTTATTCACATAGAAGACATGAGAAAAAAATACAAATACATTAGCAAAAGTCATGATGTCTAAAATTTGTGCCATTGTGTGCTACTCTTAATAAACTGTCAAAAAAAAAAACAGAACGTCAAGGCAGACTGAGGAATCATTCAAGCAAAATATTAACAAGCCAGGATGTCAGGGACATGGGAGCCACTGCCCCTTCCAAACACTCCCCATGTCCCAGGGAGGCTCCAGTGATGACTGTTTGCTCCCTGCTGCCCATCCCCCAGGATGTTCCCACCCCCCTCTCTGGAATGAGGATTTCTCACAAATTCTTAGGCAAATGTGATTCCAAGCTTCATGTTCTAGATGGGTCCATGCCGAATGTTACATTGATATTGAGACCTCTTCTTGGTATTAACTTTAAAAAGCCACATTGCAGCTGATTAGGTTTATCTATCTCAGGCGCTTGTTTTTCTTACTGAATATCCTTTGGTCAGTTTGTATCCATCATTCAAGAAGGGAATTCAATTATTTCTGAATGAAA
Source organism: Dasyprocta punctata (assembly GCA_004363535.1). Classification (NCBI taxonomy): domain Eukaryota; kingdom Metazoa; phylum Chordata; class Mammalia; order Rodentia; family Dasyproctidae; genus Dasyprocta; species Dasyprocta punctata. The sequence continues at coordinate 54,440 of RJWM01010442.1, read as the reverse complement.
TCTATTTTGCTTTCCAAATATATTTCCCTTCTCAATCTTATGACGAAATTGGAAGCTGGATGGCTCCCACTTTGATGGCAAGCTGCCTAGTTCAACCAATTTGGGCAAAAAGCAAGCACAATTTTATTTTTTTTTTCTTACCCAGAGCTAATGGCTCCAGGCTTCATCTAAAAAATTCAAAAAAATAAGCTTCAGATTCACTGGCCGGGTGTCCACATTCATACCAGATGCCCCACAGTCGGGAGATGGAGCCGGCGTGGAGGAGGAGGGGACAGCCTGTGGGACAGCTGCCACACTGTCACCTGCCTCCCAGGGCACCACAGAACCCAGGTCTTCCGGGTGCTTTTCAGGCCTGTCCACCAGGGCAGAAGGAAAATACCTAGACATTTTATTCAAAAGCTGGTCGGCTTCGTTTCTAACTGGTGAACGTTCAGACATATGGTAGGTGGGCCCCACAAATGTTAGAAGCAAAACTCCTCACATTCTGTTCAATTCCACCAAATCATTTTCTCAAACATATCTTTCCAACTTCAGAAGCATTTAATTAAGTGCTCACGAGGACCCTTCTAGTCCCTAGAATGTTCCCTGCAAGAGTTATGAGCCCACTGGATTCTCCAAAGAGCAAAGTCTACCTCCAGGACAGTGAGTGACTTAAGACTGAAGTCTGCAGTGTACCGTCAGCTAGGGTGATGACACGCAAGCCCCACCTTGACCACCCACCTCATTTAACAGACAGCGGTGCCTCCAAGGGTTGGCAGAAGAAGGGTAGCACGGTGCCTGCTGTACAACTCGGTGGACAGGTTAGGCTGCATCAGTCTGTTTCATGAAGCTATAACAAAATGTCAAAGACTGTATAATTTATAAACAACAGATTCATCTCTTACACTTCCGGAAAGTGAGAAGGTTGAGTCCACATCTGTAAGGAAAAGGACAGGATACAACGTGTGAGAAAGTGAGAGGGAGCTGAACTAGCTTTTACAGGAACCCACTCCGGAGAAAATGCCGTGAGTCCCTTCTGCTCTCCTGGCCAGCTCACCTCTTAACACCCCCACTCCTGACGCCGTGCCAGAGGCAATTAAATTTCAGTGTGAGTGTCGGGCAAGGGGGCACAAAACATGGTGTAAGGAAAGCGAGCCTCAGAGCACATGCCCAGGACTTCATTAAACAATCCCTTCCCAGCTTATTACAAACATTTATAACCTCTTTCATAAACTCAGTAGATATTACTCAGGTGATCCCACCACACCCCCCAAGCCATGTGAGGCAGTGAACGTAAATCTCAGCACACACACACACACTACAGACTCTGCTTCTCTGGAGCCTCCACTACCCGCAACATGAAGGTCTGGGAACGTAGCTCAGTGATAGAACATGAATTTAGCATGCAGTAGGCCCTGAGTTCAATCCCCAGCAGCACCAAAACAATAATAATTGTTAGAGCTTTCTGGCCCAATAGAGAAGCAGAAGGACAGAGAAAGTGGCCATTTATTGACGCAGAGAGGAGCCCATAACCCGTGGGGCTTCGACCTCCTCCGATAAGATACAGAGAGGCGGAGGGTAATATGACCTCTGATCGGAAGTGGCGCATGGGGCAGGCATTGGCGACCTCTGAGGAACTGGTTGGAATTTTCTTCACAGGCAAATGGGAAAGTAACAATTTGGGCTGAAAGGGAAAGAAGGAGGGAGCGGTCATCAGGGTAAGCGTTCCCGCTTTGCCCTTCTGCCATATTAGACCATCGCCATAATTGTACAGTAACTTATACCAGGGCAAAAACCTTTCAATAATAGTAATAATTTGACATCTAATCTGGCCATTCTCAAGTCTGGGGATTCAGCGTGACTCTGGCTGTCTGAGAGAAGCTTCTGAGAGAAGGTGGAAGAAACAGGATGCTCCTTTTCTGGGCCCACTGACTTTGTCTGCTAAAAACTTAAATCTACAAGGGCCATGGATCATTTGGGGAGGTCAGTTCATGGCCCCTGTGAATGCAGTCACAAATATCACTTTCTCACAGAAAAGTACAAAAAACCCTGTACTCAATCACCAATCAAGAGGGCATCTTGTGTGTCTGTTTCATTTTCTAAATCTTGTTGAGCACATTGTGTCAATTCCCAAAACAAATGCAAAGATTTTTTTTAAGAAAATCACCCATCTGAGAACGATGTCAGAGGTTTCTAAGTGGCAGTAACTAAAGCCTTTTGGAGACTACATACCCAGTGAGTCACAATGTCATACCAAACCTCAGAAATATGTATGACTATTATGTCAATCAAAATACAAGTGATAATTTTAAAGGACTCGACACATTATCCCAGTGCTAGGATCAGGATCCAGAACCAAACCTACCTGGGCTCACAGAGCTCCTAAAAAGTGGGAAGCCCTCTGCCCTGGTTCTGCCCACAGAGGGGCAGGTCAGCAGCCTCCTGGCCTCATCGTGGCCCTTGGGCATGAGAGACTTTTTCAGGTGCTGTTTTTGAAATACAAATGGACACCCTTGTTGATCTGCTGGCAAATCCAATCCTTCTGTTTTTTTCTTTGACGCAGGTTCTCACTGTGTACCTCAGCCTTGCCTTGAACTCACAGCGACCCTGAGTACTGGGATTACAAGCATGTACCACCACTCAGGTCAAATTCAATTCTTAGTGTTCTAAAAATAAATATAAAATCACAGAAGCTAAGAGAAAAATAGACCAGGGTGTCATCCAACTGAGCTCCTGGGATCCCATGCAGTGTCTTTACAATTATGTAACACTTTACCATTCAGCAAAGCATTTTCACACAAATTAATTCCTCTCACCCTTGCCAAACTCTAGGACACTGAGTGGGTGGACGATATCTTCATCTTACAATGGAGTGAACCAGGGCTGAGCTAATTAGGCAAGGAGCCCACATTTACCCAACCAACACAGAGCACATTCTGTCCAACCACCCAGGTCCCCTGCATCTAAGGAACATATTCCTTGTGGCTCATTTTCCTAAACTCGGTAAACCTGACAAAAGTTTGCTCAATAAGAGAGACTCTAAATTAATGCATTCATTTGCAGGTAGTCCCGTGTTTGTCCAATGACATAATAAAAGATAAAGCAAACCAAATGTCCCCAAGGAAAAGCAATTATGCACAGCAAGTGAAGCAGAGAGCAGTCCCCTGGGCCCGGCCGGGTCGAGGGCGTGCGGAAATGACGCTGCTGGGACACAGCCCTGAGCCTCCGTCAGCCACGAGTGGCTTTGCTGAAGCAACCTGACGGTGCAAAAGCATCTGCCACATCCCATGGGAATCCTCACAAAGTTGGAATCGGCGGGGCCCGAGCCGACTGTTTCGCTGTCTTAAAGGAGCTCCTCTTCAGCCCTCTTGCGCTAAATTATCAGCAGACCTTTCCCAAGGTCGAACCTTCAGTTTTCTTTCAGATACCATAAAAGTATCCCCATGGAAATTAACTAGGATTGTAAAAATAAATGACCAACGCCTGCTTTTGTAATACCCAGCATTGCTGCTCTCCAAGCTGTCCCGTGGTGACATTCGGCAGGATAACCGGCTGCCCGCCTCTTCCTTTCTGAAGGAAAATTTAACACCAGGAGAGTTAAAGTAGAAGGAAAGTGGAGACTCAGCAGCCGCTAGGGAAGCTGGGAGCAGTGACTGTCACAGCTAAACACAGCCCCGGTGAGCGCGCCTAGACCTGGGGCTCTTCTTGTCCCTTCCGTGTTGGGGTCCTGGGAACAGACTCATTGTGATGGATCTGTACTTGCTGATAATCTGACATGAAGAAAATGATCCCTCCTGTTCAGGGGGAGATGGTTGCAAGTGTATGATATTCCCACAGCATGGAATATCAAGCAAGAAATAAAAAGTGCTAGAGAAAAAAAAGATCAGAACGCACTGCTGCCCGTGGCTCAGTGGAACGTGGCCTGGCGTGAAAGCTCAGAGGCCTGCAGAGGCAGGGGTGCCAGAAATGTCAAAGAATTCAAAAAGAAAGCCTCAAAGGGCTGCAGTGGTGAAAACAAGGATGAAGCAGTGGCTAGGGTGGTGGCACACACCTGTCATCCCAGCATTCCGGGAGGCTGAGGCAGAAAGACTGCAAGTTCAAGCCCAACCTGAGGAAGTTAGTAATTTACTGAGACACTGTCCCAAAATAAAAAAGATTTTAAAAGGACTGGGAAATGTAGCTCAATAAGAAGGCACTGGATTCAATTTTTTGGCACCACAAAGAAAAAAAAAAGCAAAGACAGAAATATTTTTGGAAGATTAAACATATGTTAAAACTGCATCATGTTTAACAGTACATATATCAAACTCTAACAGTATGGTAAAATGTCAAATTCCCCTAAATACTGTGTCAAAATAACTGTGTTCTTGTTCTTTATGTTCATACCCAACGAGAGCCCACTTTAGGGACCATACAAAGGCTAATCGAAAAATACAGTGTGTTTGAACAAAAAAAAATATTATGGTAAACAACACATTGCCATTAATTCCCTTCAAAATACCCCCTCGCTTCAAACACACTGATTCCATCTTTCTTCCAATTTCTGAAGCAGTTCTGGAAGAACCCTTTCCTGAGCACATTTCCTGGGTGTTCTGAGGTCCTGAATCAATATAATGTTTATAGCAATTTCCATCAAAAACATGACACCATGTCCTCATTCACCCTTTCACCAGGTCAGGCACCAAGCAACCTCCGGCTCTTTCGCAAAGTCAAAATGAGCAGGAAAGGGAAATGTTTTGAAAGGATTCAGGGCATGAAGGCAGTCAGGAAGCACAACTGCAGTTGGTATATTGTGTCATGTCGAGAGGGATACGGCATCAAACTCTCCCACTCGGCAGACAAGCGCCTTGGGGGAAGCCAGAGGCGTTTGCAGGGAACTGGACTGCCCTAGATTATCTCAAAGATGCTTTATTATTTTAAAGGGAAAAAAACTAAAATTTCTAAACAAGATAGTAGGAGGGTAACAATGCTTAATACATTGCATATTGTTGTCTTTGTATTAGTTACTCAGAGTACAAGATACAGGCATTTAATTGTCAAACAATGTCTGCATAAACATTTCTTAGCCGGGCGTGGTGGCGCACGCCTTTAATCCCAGCACTCAGGAGGCTGAGGTAGGAGGAGCATTGTGAATTCGAGGCCAGCTTGAGATACAAGGCGAGTGCAAGGCCGTCCTGAGCTACATAATGCGACCCTGTCTCAAAAAACTAGGGCTGGGAGTTTAGCTCAGTGGCTTAAGTGCCTGTCTGGCAGGCGCAAGGTTGTGAGTTCAATCCCCGGTGCCGCTAAATAAATAAATAAACCTTTCTTTTTAGTGAACTAAGAGAAATTAGTGACGTAACTAACTAATATATATATATATTTTTTTTTCTTTTCCATTCCTTCTTTTCTCCATTCCCCTATCCCAGTTTCTCTTTTCTTTTGAAGTTTTCCCCCATTGTACAATAGCCATTGTGCATTTGGGATCTTATTTACTCTTTCAGCGTCTCACACTAGGGAGACAATACGAAGTTCACACACGTGCGCCTGGTTTATTTCACTTCAAAGATGCTTCAGAGATTTAACAGCACGCAGATTCTCGGTGTGTGACTTTTAGAAACGTCTGTGACCAGTCCCGAAACCCCGAGTCACTCCTGGCAAGTGTTTCGCAGAAACAGGACCAACGCGCTCCTAGCGAGGCTCCCCGGGCTCCTTTTACCCCTGCGCCTCCTCCGCCGGCACAAGCGCGAGGGGCCGCCCTGGCCACCATGCCTTCGGCCAGGCCAGCACGTGGATGGACGCGCGCCCAGGCTGAGCATTGAGGCCGGGAGAGCTCCTCCTCTTTCCTTCTCCCTGCACACTGGGCGGCCGTTAGCTCGCCTGGCCTGTGGCCTTGGTCTCCTGACCTTCCTCCTGCCCTCTGGGGCATTCGGCAGGCCCCAACACCATTAGCTCAGCCCTCCGGGCCTCCCCCATCCTTTGGTTTACATGACCTTTCCGCAGCCGCCCCCACCTCCCCTGGCCACTGCATTGCCCTCTGCGGCCACAGCGGTCACTGAATCCCAGCACCTCGCCCCTTCCGCATTAACCACCTGAGGCTGAGCCCCGAGACCTGAAAGGGCCGCAGACGCTTTCCAAGTCGAGCCTGGCATCTAGTGGCCATCGGTGGTAATTACAGCGAGGCCGCGCTCAGCCCCCTGCCTGGGGACGGAAGGGAATTGAAATCATGCCTGCCGCATGCATGCATCTACTGGTCGTTCCAGTCAAAGGACAAGGCCGCGTTTCACGTCTGTGCTCCCAATGCAGGCATTTGGGTCCCTGCTTCGTAAAACATCGTCCACAAACCCCTCCCTCTATCCTGCAAAGATTTTGGAGGTATGCTTTCTTCACAGGCATTTAACAAATGTTCTGGGAAAATGAGAATAGCTGTTCGACGCATGGGCCTATAATTAACTTGGAGACAACTTTACCTTAATTGCAAGTCAAGTGCTGGAGGCCTTAGCTGACCAGCAGACTAGATTGCAAAAGCTATTCTTAGTTCCTCGCATTTTATGAGAAAATTAAACTTACAGCCTCCAGATGTAGTTCCACTAAATAAGAGTGGGCAGCAGTCCTTGAAAGTTTTGAAGCAAAGCACATTTTTATTTTCCTTGTAACACATGTTCTACAGGCGACATTGTTCTTCTCTCTCCCCTCCCCCCTTTTTTTTTCATTAGTTTCACACACACACAAATTGAATCTTTTCATTGGCTTCGTGTTGGTGGTTCTCTTTGCCTCCCTGGAGCTCCTAATCTTCCATCCATATTCCCTGTTCCTCTTCCCCACTCGGCAGCCGGAAGGCAGATCTATGCAGGTTGGGCTTCCTGTCCTGTGGTTTCCGGTGGGCCTGAGAGAGGAGGTGAGGAGTAAACTGAAGGTATGTGTCTGCTTAAAATTCGTGTTGAGATCCTCACCTCTGGAGTAGTGGCATTTGGAGTGAGGCAGTAATTAAAGTTAAATAAGGCCATGAGGACCACACCACAGTCCAGTATGATTGCTGGCCTTTATAAGAAAAGCAGAACATCTCTCTCCCTCCCTCTGTCTCTCTGCACCGGCTGAGGGAAAGGCCACGTGAAAGACACAGTCACCTGCCAAGCAGGAAGACGACCCTCGGCAGAGAACTGTGAAAAGCCTCTCGTCTGTGATTTTGCATGTAGCAGCCTGAGCTACAAAGGAACTCTGCCAAGGCTGGGCCAGGCACAATGTTGGGGTGCACACTCCGTCTCCCAGCTGCTCTTCCTTGGGTACTGCTGCACCAGGCTCCTGGGGCTTGGCTCCTCCCAGTGGGAACTGTTTCCTGTTCTCCTGGGTCTCACACACCGCCCTCCTCCACGGCTCCCTTTGACGCCCTCTGTGTCTCTGTCACTAGCTCCATCACTCAGTAATCTCCACCGAGGCCTTTGGAGTGTGTCCTCTGCTTCCTTCTAGAGTCAGGATCCCCACAATTTCTGCAGAGGGAGAGGGAGTGGTCATTTCAGGCTTTGCCTGGCCATGTTCTGTGCTACAGCTGGTCAGATCATCGTAGCACAAAAGCAGCCAGAAACTTTTGTAAGTGAATGAACAGGTTGTTTTCCTATAAAATTTTATTTACAAAAACAGCAAGCAAAGACCAGTTTTGAAACATAGTCCAAGAATTCTGACTGATGCACACACTTGTCCATTGATGCACCATAAAAAGTGCTTTAAACCCACAAAACCATCTAGGCTTTCCTAGCTGGCAGCAAAAATGAAAGCCATCATTCTCTTAGTGTGCTTAAGAATCTAAAGTACACCCCCAGCCTTATTTTGAATTAATGCTGAGTAATGGTATCCTGGGTGAGTCAAGTCAAGATTGCAAAAGCATTTTGGTTTTCTAATCACTTCTCCTTGTTTCTCACCATTTACTACTTACTGGTAACATAGACACAGTTTCCATCTCTTGCGTGACCTGCTGTTTATCCTTCAGAGTCATCTTCTGATAGCAAATAATTCCCTCACGTAAGTGGGCAACTGGAGGTGAACTGATGGGGAGGCTAAGATCTCTCCAGAGCCCCCTCATTCAGATCTCAAGAGGGCCCCAGACAGTGCTGTATGTTTCTGTAAAATTTGCAAAACTACACTCTTTTAACCACTAGGTTAGTCCAACACAGTCTCTACCGCCTACAGCAACACGGGGTGGCTATGAGAATCGGGTGCTGTGGCTGAGGGGAAGTTGAGTCAGCTACACATTTAGGTAGGACTTGGTGGAACGTACCTCAGTGTTTCTGGACCCTGTGTGCTGTGCTATGAGCGTCCCCTCCAAAAGTCACATTGAATTTTAATTCCCACCATGACAGTAGAAGAAGGTGAGATCTTTAACAGGTGACTCAGTCGTGGCAGCTTTGCTCCAATGAATGGATTAATGCCTTTACTGTGGGAGGGGGCGGCCTACTCACCACAGTGAATTTGTCGCAGAACCACAGAATCCTGGTTTTCCTGTCCCTTGGCTTCTTGCTTCCCTGTCTGCCATGGGCCGGTGCTGCACAGCCGCCCTCCCCAGACACTCGCGCCAGGCTGCTGGACTCCTCAGCCTCCTCCAGACCTGCGGGAAATAAATTCTTCTTCTTTATGAATTACCCAGTCTGCGGTATTCTGCTATAGCAGCAGAAAGTGGACTAAAACAAAGTGTAAGTGTAATTTGCTACTGGCTGTCTCCATTTTAGAATGGTTTCTATTAGTAAGCCTACACTTCCTCATCTCAATGTACTTAACTCAGGGCTGAAGGTGTAGGCTGGTGAGAGAGTGCATGTTTAGTGGGGGGGCAAAGGGCTGGTTTAACCCCAGCACCACCCAAATAAATAAATAAATATCCCAATTTAATCTCAACTAAAAAGTCTTTTTTGCCATGGAAGGTACCTTACTTACAGGTTCTAGGGATTAGGATGTGGCATCTTTGGGGCCCACTGTAGCTCCTTTAAAAGAAGGACTGACTTACACAACAGAAATGAGGGTGGTGTCTTGGTTGGCTAAGGTTGCCATGGCAAAGTACCACAGAGTAAGTGCTATAAACAACCAAAATATATGACTGACAGTTCTGAAGCTACAAGTCCAAATTACTGTTCAAGCAGGATTGGTCCTTTCCAAGGGTGTAGAGGTGATATAGTTAGGGTCCTGTGGCCCTGCCAAGTCTCATGTAATCGTGGCATGGACGCTGCTGAGTCTGGCATTCATGATTGATTTGTTGTCTGGCGCTGGGATTCATGGTGTGAGTGTGGTACCCACCCAGGGGTGGAGCCGACATACAGTGCAAGGGTGGGAAGAAGGCGTGTCTTCCCTCTCTTGCCCAATTCGTGCCTTGCAGTTTTGTGGCCACCATGAATGGCAGCCCTGCCACACCATGCTGCATTGGAGCCAACTGAGTATGGACTGAAATCTCCAAGAACTGTAAGAAATAAACTTTTCCTTCCCTAATTTTGGGCGTCAGGTATTCTGTCTCAGCAATGAGTAAAAAGTAACCAAGAAATGAGGGATCTGTTCCCTGTCATTCTCCTGGGATTACATATCATAACTTCTCCCTGGGCCTCTTCATGCCATCTTCCCACTCTGTACATCTGTTTCAGTGTCCAAATTTCCCCTTTTTGCAAGGAAACAATCAATGGATTAGGACCCATCCTAATAATCTCACTTTAACTTGATTCCTTTGTAAAGAATGTATGTCACATTCTGAGGTATTTGGAGCAAAGATTTCAGCCTATGAATTGTCAGGGACACAATTCAACCCACAATCCATTAAAAGAATAGACTCGAAAATTACTTGAAAAATAGGATTGATGGTGTTTTATGGTGGTAGGTGCTGAATTAGCTTTATGTCACTATAACAAAATACCTAGGAGAACTGCTTAGAAGAGAAAAGTTTACTCTGACTCACAGTTCTGGAGTTTCCAGAGCATGACCCGTGGCCCCAGGATGATCTGGGGCCCGTTTGTGGCTCATTGTGTTGAGAGTACACAGAAGAGTGAAACCGCTCACTCCACAGCCCAGGAAGCAAGCAGAGAATCAGGGGGAGCCCAGGGTCCCACACCCACTCCAACTGCACAGCCCTAAAGAGCTCAGTCCTTGCACTGGCTCCCCTCTCCTAAAGGAGCCTTTGGGAGACACCAAGGGTTCACTCCGTGTCAGGATGGAGGAGAAGGCAGGTTGGGTGGCAGGAGGGATGACCTTGGCATGAGAAGGTGAGAACAGCAGGAAATTAGGCCAAGTCAGCTTGAATAAGAGGTAAAAATGGGAAGATTCCATTACAGATCGGATGTGTTTCTTTAAAATCTGTGTGAAAGCCTTCACCTCCAAGGTGATGGTGTCCGAAGAGGGAGCTTTGGAGAGGTGACTACGGTCAGATCATCCCATGACTGTGGGTCCTTCATGCTGAGACAGTGGCCCGGTAAGGAGGAAGAAAGATAGCTCGCTCAGACTCTCTGTGTCTTCCCAAGCATGCAGGATGAAAACACCATCTGAGGATGTGGGAGGGCTCTGAAGAAAAGGGGAGGAGCCTCCACAGGTGAGCACTCCCACCTGGGATGCAGCTGGGACACAGCTGGGGGAGAGGCAGGAGGGAGGATGGGCAGGAAGAGCACCAACCTGCACTCAGGCCCTAAGCACATCCCAGTCAGCCCACCAGGGACCCCAAAACAAGACTGCCCACTAACGGAGCCCAACATCTGGCAGCAATGACTCAAGCTTTGTACCCTGTGATGCCGCTGAGTCACTGGCCAGCCAGTCCAGGTGCGGCCTCAGTGCTGGAGCTGCAGATGCCTCGTGGGGGCTCTCGGCTCACCACAGTCCTCCAGATCATGGAGATCAGAGCAGCGCACTCCCACCACTGCCAGAAGACAGCATAGGAAAGCGGGTACGGAAAGGGGGTAACGGAAATGGTGACTCTAGATCCCGTCAACCAATGTGCTGAAAAGCTTAGGACCCAGATGGGAGTGAGAAGTGTCCTGGGCCCAAGGATCACGCTCTGCTATTCAGCTGCATAGCCACCAAGGCCACCAAGCCAGGTCTGCTCTCGTCTAAAGAGAGCAGAAGTGAATTTGAAAGGTACTGCTACACTCCAGGCACTGATCCAACTGGGCAATGGCATAGGGACTCTGGTTTCTGAATTCTCAGTCATGTCTGTTGTTGGCTTCAAGGTCATCAACTGTAAAATTCTGTCCAAACATGTTGGAGGAAAAGAAGACTCTAGAAAGACACCATAATTCTAGGTGCTTCTGAAATCATAGGTAGAGAGGTAGGAACATTTAGATTGTGCCCTAAGAGTGCTGCTACAGTGGCCTGTGAGAATAAATACATGTGTTTAAACCAGGCAGAATGGGCATGCCTGTAATTCTGGCTACTCAGGAAGCTGAGGCAGGAGAATGGCAAATTCAAAACCAGCCTGGGTAAATTATCAAGACACTGTCTCAAAACCGTAAATAAACAAAAAGGCTGGGAATGTAGCTCAGTGTACCCTGCTTCGCAATATACTGGTGATAAAACATGCATTTAAAGGCAGTGCGATTTAGCTGAGGAATTTGGCCTTCCGCCTGTGATAGACACTAAGCTAGCACGCTCTTTCTCCACACATAAAAGATGCCTGAAAGTGGTTACCTGTGGATATGGCCAGTGGAGAAGAGGAGGTGGAAGGCAAGAATTCTAAACGACAACTTTATTGTCCATGTATTATCAAAGGACACAGTGAATGTTTAAATTTAAAAGGCACATTGCCATCATCTCCCTCAAAATCCTCCCCCTTGCTTCAGACCCACTTACCCCTTGTTCCCACCACTTTCTGCAGCGGCTCTGGAGTCCACTCTCGTGAGTGTCTTCAGTGGTGCTAGCCTGGCTGCCTGGGTATCGTTTTAAAATATTTACCCTTCATGGTCATTTTGACTTTGAAGAAGAGCCAGGAGTTGCAGTTCTGATGAGTAAGGAGGATGAGGACCATAATGTTTTTACCTGACAGAAATTGCTGTAAACATTTTAAATGGATTCAGGGCATCTAAGTAGCTGGGATAAGACAGTCACAAAAGAAGAGTTCCAGAGATGCTTCAGAAGGTAACAAGAACATGAAACAATTGTGTTCAAAGCAAATGGGAGCATTTTGAGGAAGATGAATGGCAAAGTTTTTTTAATGTAATACATTTCTTAATTTTTAATCTCATTATATTTTTAAATCGTACCACACATCTATACACCCATGAATCATGAAAAGAAATTATCTGCTTTTTAAATTCCATAGTTGAGTTGACCTCATAGAGATTGATATATCATCTCTGTACACAACAAAAGACACTCAGCCTACAAAAAATTTTAAGCACTTCAAAATTTTTAAACACCTGGAAACTATCTTATGAAAGTGGAGTCAAAATTGCCAAAGCCAGAACATTTAGAGGGGCCTTTTCCTGGCGTGTTGAGACTACAGGCAGAGTTCTGTCCGGGCCCCCTCTTCCCTAGAGCCTGCATCCCCGCCCCTCCCCTCCCTCTGCCTCCCCTTCCTCTCGCACTCTGTTCCTAAAGGGCAAGTCAAGGTCCCGGACTGTGGAGCTGGAGGCTCTTACTCCCTCTAGGTTTCACAGTCTAAATCGCTTCCTTCTGTTCTCTCCTAATTCAGTGCGGTGACAGGGCCCTGGGGCTCGCCCTGTGGGATGGGCAGCTTACACGTGAAGGGTACCTGTACAGGAGACCTGGGGAGAATTTCCTCCCTTTAAAATCCTCGCAACAACCCCACAAGACAGGCATGTGATGAGGAAACTGAGTCATAGAGTGTTCTGGATCTCAAAGATGCACAGCAGCCGCCAGGAGACGCTCCGCCCAGCTCCAGAGCCTGAATCACCGGCCCTGGGTGCCCGGCTGGCTCTGGTAGGGGTCACTGCCCTCGCCTCGCCCACTTCCCTGGCTGCGTCTCCTCACCACCACAGGTCTGAGACCCTCGGGGCGGTATCCGGGAGCAGGTCCCCGAGGCCCCTCTCCTGTTTGCAGTGAAGACGTTGGGTCAGCCTCTCCTCGGGCGTCTCCTCTCCTCACTTGGTCCCCCAGACCTTCAGGAGATGGCACTGGGCCTGGGGCAGACGCTGTTTAATAAAAACAAATACAGCCTGGACATGTCTCCTGACCAACTCCCACCGGGACGGGCTCCAGACTTCTGAGCGCGAGGTCCCCGCCGGACAATACCTGTCCACCTCCGGCGCTGGTCTTCGCCTGGACATCACCCGGGAGACAGGTCAGAGCTGTTGAAGAGACCAAGGTAAAGACACCAAATAATGAAATGCTGGTTTCCAACTGATTCTTCACCAGAACTTTTGTATAGCCCCTCTCCCTACCAAATTTAGATTTCTGGGTAGAGCAGGTGGGAACCCCCAAAAGTGTGTCTCCAGCTTCCCTCCCACGTGGTCACAGGCACCGTAGCAGCCCTACTGCACTGCTCAGGGCCTGCACTTCCATGCTGACTGGGCCAAACTGGAAGAGCCAGCATCTGTGATTTTTGCCTAAGCACGAGACTGAGGGGATTTTCATCTCTGGCGACATCACCAGGGACCAGGGACCGATGTGTGGGGAGAGCATTCCCTTTCTGGGCTCCCCCGCAGAGCCAAGCTTCGTTTGCCGCAGTAGGAACTCCTTTGATTATCCAGCTTTTCTCAGCTTCCTTCTCTTCCTGTCTAAGTTCTCCACTCCCTGACTGCTGTTTGCCGGAGTCACCGCCCACAGAAGCCACGTGTGGTCAAACCCTCCGCTCAGGACCGCTGAGGAAGCACAAGCTGGGGAAACTGCAGTCTCAAGCAAACCTGGTTAAACCGTTACCAGCACAGTGTCTGCCCTGTCCTGTGCAACCCATGTGAGGAATTTCATGCCCGCCCCTCACTGTGTCTAGGGCATAGCAGATGCTCAATAAATGTAACTGGACCAGAACCAGCACACACACTGTCTTCCCTGAAAATCTGTACTCTGTAGGCATTCATCACATGAAATTCAAGCATTAGAACCAATCACAGAAAAAAAAGCAGGTTTGGTTTTGTTTAAATTAAAAATAAGTAAATTAAGTCTTAGACTACTGCCTAGTGCCTTGACAAGTAGAAGAGAGATCAACATACCAGATCATTTGCCTGGTCTTTGAATCAATAGAACAACAACAAAAAAGAAAACATTAGCTGTCGAGTTAGGATGGATGGGATAGATTTTTCCATATCTGACCTCTCTGGGGACAAGCACAGGCAATGCAGCGCGGGCTGGAAGCCGCCTGCCGCGCCCTGCGGGGCTGCACTCACCCATGCTCGCGTGGCCGCGTGTGCTCCCATCAGCACCGGCGGGCTGAACGCTGTGCCTGCACTTCAGGATCCAGATAAGCTAATTTGTAAGGATTTAGACTCGGAAAATAGCTGCGAGCAACTCTGGAGCCCTGGAGGATTCAGGCTCTGCAAGAAATTCTGCAAAGCACAGATTCAGAACTTAAAAGACAGAAGGCAAAATAAAGCAACAAAACGAAGGAAGAGTAATTTGTTGTCTTCCCATTGGGCAAGAGGTTTTGAAATAGTGTTTTCTCTTTCTAATTCTACATCCTCTGATGTCAACTGACCGTGAGTCACACCGTCCCACATTTATTCAGCTTTGGAAACTTCCACGGCGCTCTGGAGCCCACGATCACGCTTGCCCTGAAGCACTCCGTCCTCAGTTGTCACGTCTCTGTCCTGGCCTTTACTCTCTACGGAGCCGAGCGACTCTGTCCCCACAGATCGCCACCCACGACTCTGCTCCCCGACCTCAGTTTCCATCTGCCCTGTGTGCGGGAGTCTCCCCTCACCCCCAAGGGTAAGTTCTGAGAGTCCCATGGGACACCTGAAACCCCACCCCCACCCCAAGACTGAGCCCGACAGGTACGATGTTCTTTTCCTGTACATACTAGGAAGTTTGGCAGGCTGGAGGTATAGCTCAGTGGCACAAGCACCTGCCTGGCAAGCACAAGGTTGCAAGTTCAATCCCCAGTTAAAAAAAAAACTCAGTGGCATACTAGGAAGTTTAATATGCAAATTAGACACAGTAAAAGAATAACAATAATTAATAAAATAAAGCGATCAGAGCAATATGCTGTAATAAAAACTCTGAGCACGGCCTCTCCACTTTGCTGTCAGAATGTCTCATCACCCTGTAACGCAGTTTCTGAATGCAGTGACCATGGTGGCTGAAACTGCAAGGAATTCGTAGGTGAGGTGAGGTGACTGCGATGAATTAAAAGGCACCACCAGAGCATGTTGAGCAGAAACGCTTGTTGGTGTGGAGTTGAGATGGAAGAGAAAGGAAAGTCGTGGCAGAAAAATGAGTTCCTTCACAGTGTAGACCTCAGCTTCCGACCACGTCCTCCTCCGAGGTGTCAGACACGGGGCCTCCTTCCTCCGTCCCGACCGCCGCCAGCTCGGTTGGTTCGTGGTTCTCTAACCTCCCTCACCTCCCCCCAGGACTCACGCTGTGGCCTCTGGGCCTCCCTTCAGCCTCTTGGACAGGACGAAGGTGGCCTCTATGACGCGGTCCCATCCCAGTCCCTGGGGATACCGGACCCCAGCCTGGACCTGCTCCGCGGCCCACTCCTGCTCCGCGCCACTGTCCCTCGCTCTCCGCGCCTGCTGTCCCGCGTTCTGTTCTCTCTCGCCTGGATCACGCCAATGGCTTCCTGCTCCTGGGCTCTCCATGTGCAGCTTGTGAATTCGTACTAAGGGCAAATGTGTGAAACTTTAAAATGTGTCACTTCCACAGCAACGCTATTTACTTTTTAGAGACTTTTCATAGACATATAATGTCCGTGCACATCAGTGACTTTATTACCACTGTGAAGCTGGGGGAGTGTTCACGAGCAGAGCCCAGCATGTTCAGGAGCCACGGAAAGGCAAAAGCGAAACAAACAAAACAGATGTGAGCAGAGGCCCAAACACCGGTCCACACTCCCACGCCATGGTCCGCCCCATGCGAGGCCCACTGTGCTGAAGTCACTGTGCTGACTTCAGCAGACTGGTTAGTTTCCCGTTTTCAAACTTCCCATGTGTGAGTGGAATCGTTCATTTTGTATATCTTCGGGCCTGGATTTTTCTTCAACATCATCTTTGTAAGATTCAGTCATTTTGTTAGTATAGTTCTTGCATACTTATCATATACCATATAATAAGAATGTTTACATATATACAGTTGAATAGTTTCCAATTTGGAGTCATTATGGATAGAGTTGTTGCAGACTTTTCAAAGACATTCCCTATGGTGACAGTCTAATCATAGGTCATAGTTAATACCTCTGACCAGCTGTAACCAACGTTGCCAGTTTTCCAAAGTACTTGCACCAATTTACACTACCATCAGCTGTGCATGAAGATCCCATTTATTCCATACTTACCCACAGTTCACAACTTCCATTTCAATCACTCTGATCAATGAGTAGAAATTAACTGTATTTTAAAATAAGCAGAATTAAGTTTAGAGAGGTAAGTCAGCAAAGAACATATTTAAATCAGTCCTGTCTGCTCAAAATTATTGCTTCTTTTGCCACAATGTTCTGCTTCTTTTTTTCCTTAATATTGTCAACACCCTATTTCCATAGGTAAATCTTTTAATATTAATCAGAAATGATTAAAAATATTTAGGATGAATGAGAACCTTACTTCAGTCATTAGTAACATGGGGGTTAGCACCAGACAAGTTAGTCAAGTTCTAACTGTAACCATTTTAGCCATAGTCTTTGGTGCCTAAATTTCTTCTGCTGTAAAAAAAAAAAAAAAAAAAAAAAAAAAAAAAAAAAAGAAGAATTGGGAATGAAATCTAGCTTCTGCCGGTGTCATGAGTACTACCTAGGATATCATATGCAGAACTCAGATCCCTGTCTGACATTCAATGGTCACTTGATAAATTAAGAACAAAAGAGATCGTATGTTTACACACTTTTAATTATTACACTTTCTTATATTCATACGAATACAGTCAATGGGCTCAGAATAGCCTCAATTCTAAGGTAAGGTACTGAAAGTGCTAACTTTCATGAATATTTCAGAAATTAGTGTTCATTAGTAGCAACTGTGTAACTTAGCAACCGACTCAAGCCACCAAGCCATCTATCACCATCCAGAATAGAGTAGCGGCTTTTCTCTCACCCGCGTGGATGTGATCCTGCATCAGGATTGACCAGGATGCATTGTAGCGAGGTGAGAGGGTTATCTTCCAGGATCCTCCAGCCGAGGGCCCCAGGTGTGAGACTGGGTAAGGGGCTTCCTTTTCCCAGAAAGGACCACTTCCTGCTCTCTGCCTCAAGAGGCCTGTAGGTGAGGCTTGATGATCACATGTCCCACCCAGGGCTTTGGTTCCCGAGAGGGTGATGGACTTCATGGCGCCTGAAAAATTCCCCAGCAGCTGCGGTTGGAGCAAACAGCATCAGAGACGGCAGGAAGCAGTCCCCAGGGCCCGGCTCCGTTCCCCTCCTCCCCAGCCTCCGCTTGTGTGGGAGCCGAATCTCCACCCCTGCTGCCATCGAAATGGTGAGAAGAAACTGCTCTTCTGCGTGAATGACCCATGTCTGGCTTCCCTCGCATTCGTCTAAGAGCCCTAGAGTCTCACTAGATTTTGATTGCTCTGACTTGAGCCTAAGTGTCTTTCTCTGGCAGTTTCAGAGATTCACATGCTCAGAACTTGTGTTTCTGGTGTCTCTGTGTTGCTGATGGAGCAGAACAAGCTCACAGAAGCCTTAGCATGGAGAACCAGGAAGGAAAGGTGCTCTGCACACAGCGACCTGCCGCTGTGGTCTCGGGAGTCCTGCCTGGGTTGCAGGATGTGCAGAGACGTTTCTGCTTCTTCTTTGCTCGTTCACCACTTAGATGACCGGGCTGCAGCCATGAGGAATGAAGACAAAAACATACATCTTGGACTTTAAGGCCTGTTTTCCAGTGTCCTGACCTCAGAGGACCCACACGCTGTGTCACCACCTCGTTCCAGGAAGCACAGGCAGGACACAGAGCTCCCCAAGGTCACTCACGGATGGTGACAGGTTTTGAATAATGTGAGCTTCGCGGCTTCACGTGCGTCATGAATCGTTACTTGGTGATGGTCCTGTGAAGCCCTGCCGAGGGACTACATATGGGCCAATGGGCGTCTTTGTGTATTTATTGTGTGTGTGGCACTGTTCTGTGTGCTTTCCATGGACTGGCTCATTTCCTTCACCCAACATCCCAAGAAGGTGAGCGATATTATAATTTTTACCCTACTTCACACATGTAGTAGCCCAGTCTTAAAGAAATTAAGTAAATTGTCCAGGTCACTCCCTGGTTGATAGGTTGTAGATTGTGAATTTTAGGGAATTTTAACTTTGAACCAATAACCCATTTGCTCCTGCCTTATACTAGTCTCATTGAAGTTCTTTCTCTTACTCTTTAATATCTCCTCTCTCTCTCTCTCTCTCTCTCTCTCTCTCTCTCTCTCTCTCTCTCTGTCTCTCTCCCAGCATGATAATCACAGCCAGCCCTGTTGCAAGGCCAGAGACTCTGAAAGAAATGTAAAAAGGTCCTCAGGGTAACTCTTGAGGGCCAGTGGCTATTCTCCCCAGAGTACTAATGGAGTGAAAATCAAGAGAAATCATGGGTCCTGGGCATCAGTGGACTCAAGGGTTCCACCTTCCATGCAACAAAAAGCCATTAGTCTAGAGGACACCCAACAGCCCTCTGAGTTCACATATGTTCTCAGCATGGTGCCCTCTGAGGAACTCCTATGACTGGGTGCAGTTTGAATGTGTCCCCAGAGTGTTCCTGTCTTGGGAGCTGGGTCCTCAATATGCTGATATTAATATGTGATGGGACCTTGAGAGGTGAGGTCTGGAGGGAGGTCATCACCAGCCCTTCCCCAGCCTCTCTGGGTTCCTATCTTACCCTGAGATCCCGTCCCCTTAAATGTGCTCCCACCATGATGCCATCTGCTATGGTAGGACCTAGACAAGACTCCTCACCAGAGACTGAATCAGCGAGGCTGCCAGATCTTAAACTTTCAGCTTCCAAAATTGTGAGCCAAATAAATCTCTTTGCATTATAAAGTATCCAGCTCTGGGTATTATAGCAAGGGACTAATGCAAGAGCCCACAGAGAAAACAGCCTTAACTCGAGTCCAAAATACCATCTCACTTGTCTTCAAAACTGGGCCAGGTTCCGTGGCCCAGCCACGCACCCATTGGCTCTGGTTCTACCTCTTTGCAATGACAACTAACGATTGTCTTTTAAAACCAACATGATATATAGAAAGGATTACATCCTCCAAAAGCCAGGAAATTCTGGTGATACAAACTAACAATGGAAACAACTCCCATAACAACAATAATAATGACTGCGTGGACCCCAGGAGGAGAAAGAAATGGAAGGGTGAGTGGTAACCCCAATATTACCATAACCCCAATATTACCATAATTTCAGAACGGAATCACCAGGTAACAGCATTGCTCTTCACTTTCCACTGTTCCTGGCCCTCCTTTGCCCCCAGCCAACTCCACTAATGTATCTGTTAGGGAAAGGAGCATGTTCTTCTCTTGGAGGGGCTCTGCTTACCTAGGAATTTGCCAAAATGAATTGTAATGCATAAATCCTGGAGTAGAGTAATACACTCTGCAGCTTTCTCCCAAATATTATTAAATAATTTGGTTTTTCCAATAAAATAATTTTATAGTCATCCTGGAAAAAAGGCCAGAACTCCTTTGGCTCCACTATACTTATTTTACCATTTAATATCAATCTCATCTTATATTAGACATGCTGGGTGCAGACATGTTTGACTGCTTAGGGGCTGGCAGGGCCCTGGTCTGACTTCGCTGTTGGAATCAGTCTAAGGATTTACAAACATGGAGAATTTGCATGGTTTATTTTCCCTCTCAGCTTTATGCAGGTGAAACAGTAAACAAGCACATTTATTACTCAGGCTATCCTCCCAAACTAACTCTTACAAGAATCCAGACTTTCTCCCCACTAGTATGCTTCTCTGAATGCAGAGACATGATCCCTCCATGTAGTCAGACAGCAGGGTCATTCTTCTAGCTTCAATTAAGACTGACCCTAAAACCGCCAGGTCCAGGTAATCCCCACATCAGAAATGAGGACGGCAGGGACAACTCCCATACACATATCTTTAATCTGCACTTGGGAACCCATGGCTTCCCGTGCCCACCTGCTGCCTGGAAGGTTACCGAGAGCTATTTGCACACAGTGATGCAAGAGAAATTGGACACAAGATTAATGCTGCATAAAAATTCCCACCATGAACGCCAGCTCAGAGCTGCAGGATTTCTGTAATTAGAAGGAAAATAAAATCTTTGACACATTTTTTTCTCACTGCAAAATGTTAATAGATAAAGCACCAAGGATAAAGGACTTACCTTTGACGACACAGGACTATCATTAAAAGGGAGAGGAAATTTTATCCCACCTATGAAAAACCACAAGAGTGCTGGAACCCCTGGGAAGAATATAAAAAATGGATAAAGTTTATAGGGAAGCTATTGAAAGATGGAATGGTCATTAAATGTACAAACGATGATGACGAGTTATTTCTAACACCCGGGAGACTTCCCTTGGGATCCCAAACAGGCGCACTTGCACTAGAAAAATGCATTCATCTATTTACAATTAAGAAAGAAAGACACTCAGCTGTGCATTTGAAAATGCTCTCCAAGCTGCCTCGCGTAGGATTGAGAAGAGGAGAAGGCAAATGAGATCTCAAACCTCCATGACATCCACAGGTTTGGGATTTGTCTTTGGCTCCACTCACGCCACAGGAGAAATTTTCATGATTCTCGTGAGCTCGTTCTGACCTCTTTGTTCAGTTTACAGATAGTATTCATTGTCTGGTTTTTGAAATAGATACCAATTGTCACTCCCCTCGCATTGCTGGAGAAAATGCCGTATACTCATAATATCATTTTGAGACAGTGTCATGGGTTTCAGAAAACAGAAGTCTTGCCAAATGTAAGTGTACTTGCATCTGGAAAGTAGGTGATTCTGGGTCAAGTTTACCCAATTAAATGAATAATACAAAATGTATTTTAGAAATAATAGTTAAGTGATTTTTAAGAGACTGCTTATCATATAGAGAACTGGCTATTTATAGGTTAAAATTTCTGAAATTTGTAACTCTTAACTGCAAGTAATATAATATTTTACAAAAATACTTCTCAAGAGGCAATGTTTTTTTAAAATGGAATATATAGTAATAATCAAATACAATGTACACTATCTTTTGCTTCACAAAATTAATTGGAGCATTGCTGCATATCTGTAATCAGTTCATCCCAATTAAAACTATGTAGTGTTATTTGAAAATGAATAAGTTATATAATATTTCAAATATTTAATACCATAATAATGAATACATTTAACATAGTTCTTGCATGAAAATCAAGATTAGTTTTATATATTCATTTGCTCATAAAATAGTTAAGGGAATTTGTAAATGATTTTGGAAATTTTTGTTTCTCTAGAAATCTTTATTGACCTGAGAACAGTACTGTGGAAATAAAAATCACTCGCCAGCAGAAATGGTTTTTTGAGAAGATCCATCGATATCCTCAGCTTGCTCTGGCCACATCTTCCGATGCGAATTTTGCACATCTGTACCCCTGAGATAGCTCCCGCTGTGGAGTAGGTGACCTTGGCTCCATGCACTTTAGAAGATTTTCATAATATCCAACAACTGCTGACAGAGTCATTTTTCATAGGTCTGTCACACAGGCCACCACTGTCTGGTCGTATCTCTGGGGACAGGGAGACACAATCCTTGGTGTGCTTTCCACAGCCTGGCCTTTTGCATACTGTTGTGCCCTGATGGAGGCTGTCTTTCCATTACGGTGGTACACAGGAATTATGGAAGAACGGACGTGACAGCAAAATCCCTTCAGCACTATCCTGGCATCTAGAGGCTGCTGGTGCTCTGCTTTGTAAGATCTACCACACGCCAGCACGTATTTTACTGAGCCTGTGTGAACCCAACCCCTGGAAATGGCTCCCCACTTGCAGAGCTGAGGATCTAGTTGAAGAGCCAAGACTAATGCCCATAAGACAGTAGTAGAAGTTCTAGGTGCAATAAGCGAAGCACCAAGGTCTTTAAGAAGTTCATGCAGATGCTCAGGCTGGAATCCCACCATGAGGACGTTAGTAATGACTCACTGTGAATACGAGAGCATGGAAATTCAATCAAGACTGAAATAAGTGGGGGGGAAACTAGTCCTAATTTTCTCTCCCCAAATCCAAGGAAATCCAAGCCACTAAAGAATTGCAAGAAGTCCGTTATAAAGGAGAGGGGGTGGTAAAGACACATCTATGTCAGTTCACCCGCTGTCAGTGCACCTTTGGGTGGGGGGCACTGATAAAAAGGATGCCGGGCACGTGTGGGTACCGGAGGTCTAGGGTCTATGGAAAATCTCCATGCCTTCCACTCCATTTGTTGTAAACCTGATGATGCTCCTTAAAAAGTAAAGTTTATTTAAAGACAAAAACAAGTCAGTGCCTTTGAAAGCATTTTCTGTGCAGGCTCTGCCCCTAGGACAGTGTGAAGCGCTCTCTGCCGCTGCCCTGGCTGCCCTCTGTCTGGAGCTGTGCCCGACCCACCTTCTGCTCCACTTCCTGAACACCGCAGTGGTGACTCCATGTGCTCTGATTTGAGGAGCAAAGCCTGCATTCCCCGTCTTGCCCTGCGTTTACCTCCTGAAAAGCCATGGCTGGATTTGAGAGGAATACATCTGGAAATGTGCTCGCTGCTGCTCACCCACTGCTAGAGCTCTAATTGTTGGAAGAGAGCAACTGCAGCAGATAAGCAAGGGCAGTCTCAGAGCTGGAGGCTGGGCTAGTTCAGGGACGTGCCCTCTGCTAGCAGAGCCTCATTGTTTCCAGAAATACAACTCACACCAAAGGCTGTGCAGGTGGCCAGGCTGCTGGCAGCCCGGAACTTGCTTGCATGCCTTGCTTCTGTAGGAGACGATCCTTTGGTCCAAAGAGCACATCATGCTTTGGAAATGGAATCTCATCACCAGCCATCAAAGTTCATCAGTTCACCCTCGTGCACACTGCTGAATCTTCCCTTGTTTAGCATAACTGATGGAGAAGCAACTCGCCTTCAGTATCCATCCCAAAAGAAACAGGATATTCAGATCTACATTCATCAAAGTTCAGAGTAAATGAGAGGGGAAGGGACTAGAAGGGTATGTTTATGACCATTCTGCCACATTTTACTCAGGTCACAGTTTACAGGATCACCACTCTCCAATGCAGAGCCACAAGCATAAAGAACTCCGTCTACAGAAGAAAGGATGGAGATGTAACTGTGACTCTGTTGTACTGTGAATCTAAACTGACCCCCAAGCACTTCATGTGTTCAGAGATAGGGCTTTGGAAATGATTAGAGAACAGGGTATTACACTCACCAATGAATTTGATGTGTTTTTAGAAGGTGGAGCTTGTTTGGAAGAGGCAGGCCAATGGGGATGTAACCTGGAAAGGTGGATCTCCCTCCCCGCCTTCTCTCCTCCCTCTCTGCTTCCTGGCTGCCATGAGATGAGCAGTTAAATTCCGCCAGACCTTTCCACCATGCCCTGCTTGCCTTGGAGCCAGCAGACTATGAACTGAAACTGCAAGCCAAATCGGACCTCTCCTTCTATAAATTGGGGTTTTCAGGTGTTGAGGCACATTCCGGCAGTACATTTGGCCTTTCCTGATGCAAGATGCTGCTTTCTGTGGGTTTCTAGAGATTTAGGCCCAAGACAAGGGAGCTCACAGGTTGCTAAGGACCCAAAAACTTGTTAGCTACCCATAGGCCACCATGCAAGTCTCAGACCCTCAGTGGTTGCTGGTCCACCTTCTGCATGATGGACATGGCGGAGAGTAGAATATTTTCTCAAGTAGTAGGAAATCCTTGACAAAAGTCCAGGATTAAACTGCAGGAGACACAGACAAGGAGGTTCTTAGGAGAAGAAATTAGAAAAACAATAGAGAAATAAGGTCATTTCACCAAGGAGCCATCTTTCCTAGTGGTCCACCCTTAAGTCTTTCCTCCCTGGATCCTGTCATCCTCCAGATATAAAATCCAGTGTCCTACCAAACAGACTGATTGAGACAGGGAGGTTCAGGCGGGACACTCTTCTCTTGTGTTCAGAGACGGGTCTCTTGGGAGTGATTAGATAGCAAGGTATTATACTCATCAATGGATCCTTCCACTGATGAATTCATAGCTAAATGTGTTCTTAGTAGAGGGTGCCTGGTTGGAACTGATGAATTCATAGCTAAATGTGTTCTTAGTAGAGGGTGCCTGGTTGGAACACATATGCCTGGGAAGTTACCTGTAAGTACAGTTTCTGTATGTTTGATAAGAAACATTTTTTTCACTCAAATAACAGAATGAGCAATCTGAACCTAGGTACAACTCTGTCACACGTTGGGAAGCGTGAGGCGCAGAGTTGTTTTCAGCTGTCCAGCAGCATTTCCAAACACACATGCCAGCCCTGCACCGGGCAAATACTAAGGCGCAATTCTGCCCCAATGGGGACCCCTCTGGATGGAGAGAAAGACACAAACACCAAAGTCAGAATAGACACACATGTAGGACACAACGAAGGGCATCTGAGCCAAGAAATAAGCAAGGGTGTCATTTGGGAAATTGGAAGGGATCAGACCATGGTGCCTGGTCTGGCTTCCAGTTCCTTAATCAAGTGACTGCCTGTCTGAGTCTCGGGTTGTTATACGTAGTATCTACCTTTCAGAAGTACTATAGGAATATATATTGAGCAGTTAGCTCACACCAAAAGTAGTTCATAAATAGCAGTTATTATTAACCAAAAGAATTTGGCAAGGTAAAGCCCATGGTGCAAGAAGCACACAATATCAAAATGACAAAATATAAAATGTGACAGTGAAATCTAGTAATAGGACACAGTTGCAGGCTGGGAATGTGGCTCAGTGGTAGGTTGGCTACTCACCACTGCAAAAAATGATTAAGTTGCACATTGATTTTGGAGATAATCATTCTTGGATAGCACAGTGGAGTACTTTAGTAAGTGCTGCTTCTAGAAGCCAAGTGCTGCAGATGAGGAATGATCGTACGTGGATGAAGTGGAAATGAGGAGTCCTGAGAGGAGAGCAGAGGAAGAAAGGGACGCAAGGCCAGGAAAATACGCTTTAAATTGAGGAGAATATTGAGCGTCCTTATGGGTTATCAAAAGGAATCAGTGGAGAAGCACAGGTAAGACTGAGTAGGGGTAACGGATAAGACAGCGTTTTGGAATGAATACAATAGCATCAAATCTAGGACCTTGGCAAAGGAGCCTCAGCCAGAAAGGAGATGCATGATCCTCCAAAAGGGAACCAGAATGGATAAAGATTGCTGAAAGGGAAGAATATGCCTAAAACACCCAGAGATTCAAAATGTTAAAAACATGAGGACTCCAGCAAAGTCCTAATGGCAAACACAAAACCCTGTGTAATAAAAGATTCCTTGCAGTGAACAGAGAGGAGAAAAAAATAATCAAACCATTCTACTGGAGGTGATACACTTACGTGGTAAGTGAAAAAAATCAAAGCTCAAAGTAGGGTAAAGAAAGTAAGTGGAGACTCTGGCTCAAGTTTTCCATTCCCTAAATCTATTTGACAAGTAACTCTTCACACTGTTAAATTCTTAAAAGCTAGAAGGCAACTCCAGAGGATCCTCTTTCCACCTTCTACACTCACTGTTGTTGTAGGGTAGAAATAATACTGTAGTGAGCTTGGAAGAACATGTAGAAAAGGTGCGAAAGATGTGGGAAAGGAAAGAAAGGTAGACCATGTGTCCTCTGCCTCCTTCAGCTATGTGTGTCATCTTTACCATGGGGCCAGTGATGCGTGTCATCCTTCCAACAAGATACTGCACCGGGTGTGTGGGGGTAAAATGATCATGCTTGCGGCAGGAAGGAATGTCCATGGCTGTTTTGCTGCAGGTTACTGAAACAACTCATTTTACATGCAGCATATTGTTGGATCTTGTTTCTTGATCCATTTGACAGTCTGTTTCTTTTGACTGGTGAATTGACACCATTAACATTGATGGTTACAACTGTTCTGTTTTGACTTATCCTTGTCATGTCATTTTCCTGTTGTTGGCTCCCTTTTCCACTCCCGCTCTGTTTCATTATCTGCCTTGCCTGATGGATTCATTCTGTTGGGATTCATGGAGCTGTAGGCCTTGTTATCTCTTTCTATAATGTTCTTCAGAACATTTTGGAGTCATGGTTTGGTGGTCGTGAATTTCCTCAGGTGTGCTTTGTCACAGAAATATCTTATTTCTCCATCAATTTTGAAAGATAGTTTTACATGGTTTATCAATCTGAGTTGAAATGCTTCACTTCAAGCTCTCCTTCAGTTGAGGGTTTGTGTTAAGAAGTCTGCTGTGATTCTGATTGACTTTCCCCTATAGGTGATCAGTCTCTTTTCTCTAACAGCTTTTAACATTCTGTTCTTATGTTGAATTTCTGGGATGTTGATTGTTGTAAATTTATTTTGGTTATGGTTAATTGGAGTTCTATATGCTTCACTTATCTGTATGTCAGTTTCCTTTTCCATGTTTGGGAAATTTTTGGCTATTATTTCTGTAAATAGTCTTTTGATATCATTTGTGTTGTCACCTTCTTTTTCCTTTATAATTGATTTGTGTCTTTTATGTAACAGCTTTCAGTATTCTGTTCTTGTGTTGAATTTCTGGAGTCTTGACTATTATATGCTTTGCTGTAGATTTTTTTTTTTTTATCACGGCTCATTGGAGTTCTATATGCCTCACTTATCTGTACGTCAAATTCTTTTTTCCCTACAGGGGAAATTTTCTGCCATTACTTCTGTGAACAGGGTTTTTATGTTGTCTGTGCTATTCCTGATTTTTTTTTCACTGACTCCAATCAATCCTATGCTATTCTTCTTTGCATCATCTAGGAGCTTCTGGATTGATTTCTCATGGTCCCTTGTTATTTAAAAAAAACTCTCTTTTCATAATTGCTAATAGCAATCCTGTCTTCTGTACCTGAGGCCTCCAACTGGTCAATGCTTATAAATTGCCTATGGTGAGTAGTTTTATTGCTGGTATTTAGAACCTTTAGGAGATGCCCACTTCTCAGAGGTGTCTTTCAGGAGTAGCTAGTTTTTGGATTTTGAGTCTTTTATAAGATCCCATCTCTTAAGTTTATTGGTAATGAGCAGTTGTTCTGATTTCCAAATTCAG
Organism: Dasyprocta punctata; assembly: GCA_004363535.1. Lineage (NCBI taxonomy): Eukaryota > Metazoa > Chordata > Mammalia > Rodentia > Dasyproctidae > Dasyprocta > Dasyprocta punctata. The sequence goes on along the minus strand of RJWM01010442.1, from coordinate 27,230 downwards.
TTTGCCCCTCTCCAAAATGGCTCCAAGACAATCGCCTCTCCTGCAGGACGTCTGAGCTCAGATAACTCACCAGCCACTGCAGTCTGCTGCATCCACTGCTCTGTTCCACAGGTGTGTCTCTGTGTGGAGGCATTTGGGGTCACCAGCAGTCACCGTGCATGTGCAGTTTGAAGCCACCCCTGCCACTCAGCAAGACTGGGCTCAGGGAGAGAGTGCTGCCTGCCACTTCCTTCTTCTTTGTTGAAGTCTCTCTCTTCACTCTCCCAGTGGGCTTCAATTCCTGCTTCATGTTCTTCCTGAGAGCTGGGGAACCACTTGCTCTTTCTCTTCCTCACATTGCTATATTCCAGTGTCAGGACACTGAACTCAGAGAGGCTCTTTCTGCTGCTCACCACTCTGCCATCTTCCTGTAAGTCTTTCTGAAACAACTTGTTTTGAAGCAGAGTACATGACTCTAGTGTAAGGTCAATGGTCCTGGTTTCTTAGTACTCTACAATTTCCTTGAGGTCTGACAAAAAAAAAAATCGCCATAACCCCAGTGTCTGCCAGTAAAGCCACTGCTGACCTAGAACTGCCAAGGTGACCTCTTCTTGTTATTGTTTTACCACTTCACAACAGCCTTTTAACGTGACTGAGGGAGAGACAGAGAGAGACAGAGAAAGAGAGAGACAGCGAGAGAGAGAGACAGAGAGGTTCTTCCAAGAATCCTTAAATCTTTTGTAAGTATTCAAAAACCTCTGAAAAATAAACCGGATTTTCCCAAACAAAAAGCAACCATATAATTCAACTGCAAGTCATAGTCTTGGTTTCTGGTTTACAAAGTCTAAGCAATTGCCCCACAGCCCTTTGCAGTAATAAAATTTCTTCATATGCAATAGATGCAACCCCAGAGCTCATCCAGGGAAATTATCAGAACACAAAAATAATGTCTGAATTCTAACTTCTACAAATTAAATGATAAGGGAAAATGGACTAAATTAGAGTTGATCTGATGCTAATATTTCAAGTCTGCTTTCTAACTCGCAAACTATAAAACTGAAAAGTCTTTCAAAACAAGTCTATAAGGATGTTTGGAAAATTCAAGGCGACTTTAAAGTCAGCAGTACCAACTGGCACAAATTCCAAGAAAACATGGGGAAAATTTATCAGAGCCTTTTTTTTTTTTTTGAGACATGGTTTCATTATGCAGTTCAGGTTGACCTCAAACTTATTTTGTAGCCCAGACTAGGCTTGAACTCACAGCAATCCTCCTGCCTCAGGCTCCTAAATGCTGAGACTACAGGCTTGCACCACCATGCCTGGCTTTAAAGTCTTTTATTATATTGAAAACAATTATATTGAATGCAATAAGTTGCACAAAGGAGAGGAGTTTCATTTTTTCTAAAAGAAAGTTGACTACTACATAATTTGCATTGAAAGAGGAAAAAATGGTGATGTGAGTAATTGAAACAACTGAATTTATCATGAGAGAAAACTTTATGGCCCTTCTACAGTAAGAATCAGTTGATTCTCCAAAACCAGTTGGTAATATGTATGAAGAGCTTGAAAGTGTGCTTATCTCTTGTTATGGCTTGTGTCTAGATGTCCCCCTAAAGTCTCACACACTCATAGGTCAGGCTTTTCGGAGGTGACTGTATCTAAAGTGTGTGATACTGGGATTAAGTATGTGTGATAACTAAATTAATTCACAGATTTGTTCTCGGTGTGAATAATGGGAAAGTCAATTCTGAGTAAGGGTGGTACCAACCAATAGGCTTATAGCCTGAATAGAATAAATGGGAAAGGGAAGCTGTTGCTGCTTGCTGCCTCCTGCCTGCCCTGCCATGGACTGTTTCTCCTCTGCCATGCTCCTCTACCATGCCACCCTGCCTTGTAACCAGTTGACTATGGACTGAAACCTCTACAAACTGCCAAAATAAACCTTTCCATCTTTAACTTGTGGGTGTTGGGTATTTTTTCCCTGCAACAAAAATATAAGTAAGACACCTTTTGATCTGTTAATTCTGTTTTCAGGGCTTTGTGCTGGGGAAAGAAACTGGATTAGAAAAAGAAATAAAACTTTAAGCACAAAAACCTTTATTTCCCTGAACACTTAGAATCAACATAGTCATCCTGTCAAGAGAAGTAAGCAGTCTAGGTGGGACATTAATACTGTCAAACCTTGGTTTGAGAGCAAAATTCATTCTGGAAACATGCTTGTAATCCAAAGACCTTGTATGTCTAAGCAAATTTCCCCATAACAGAGAAATAATGGGAACACAGATGATTCATCCCACAGCCAAAAAATTCACATAAAAGCTATTACAATATTATGATATAATACAGCATAGTAAGTAAATACAAAATATAAAGAAGGCCAGGGATATATCTCAGCGACACAGCACCTGCCTGGCAAGCTCACGGTCATGAGTTCAATCCTCAGTACAAAAATATATATAAAGAAATAAAGAAGAATAAACATTAACCTGTACTTACTTTTGAAAATTTTCATGACTGCTATGAGGGAGACAAGAGAGGAGGGTTATTGTGCAGAATGACTTTATTACCAATAGAATCACTGCTGTCAATTGGTTCAATGGTATCTTTCTTTTTGTGCAACTTTCACAAGAAACCTATCCAATGACAATTGCTTTTGCCTCCTTTTAAAATGTGACATTGCATTATTGTTAAATAGATTTATCATTCATACTAGTGCAGTCTTATTTGAGTGATGCTTGTCTACAAAATTTCCATTGTTTTCCAGATTTTACATGTCTCCCTAATCTCACCTACATGGAAGGGATACTGCCTTATTCTCCTACTCCTCTGCAGGCGAGACTTTCTCCATATCCTTTGCTGGAGGGAAAGAGAGACAGACAGAGAGACAGAGAGACAGAGAGAGAAAATCAGCTCAGCTGTGATCATGAGACACTGGGCATCACACACTACAGTGGTACCTTGGTTTACCAACTTAATTCATTCCATGATTCTGGAGAAGTTGGGCACAGTTGTGTTTATCACTTGATGCAGGGTTTGTGAATGGAAGCAAAATTATACCAAATGCTTCTGTTTGCAAGCTGAATTGTTCACAGACATAAGTATTCATGAACCAAGGACCTACTATAGTTGTATTGCAAGGCTTGGTTTGTTTATCAAGTTAAAATTTATTACGAATGCTTGTTCATCTTTCAGAACATTCATAGAACAAGTTATTCACAATCCAAAGTTTCACTGTGCATCCATCTATGTTAGACTTAGCCTACTAAAGTGTAAGTCAACTCCCAATGATTTGCCTTTCTGAAAAGGACATTGAACACCATTATTCTGGTCATCCAATGACCAAAGAAATTAACGTATGGTTGTCCGTGGAGTTTAATGTAGCCTGTGCCATTTTATTGTGTTCCTAAAGTAGACTTTCTTCTCTATACATGTTTGTATGCCAAATAATGATCTTACAGTTAATCACAGACCCTATGGATGATGGTGGTCCCATATGACTGTAATGGACTTGAAAAGGTTGTGTTACCTAGTGATGTCATAGCTGTCATGATGTCATAGCCATTATGATGTCATAGTGCAACATATTACTCATGCTCTTGTGGTGATGCTGCAGTAAATACCCAACTGTGCTGGCAATCATATAAAGTATAACACATACAGTTACGTACAGTGCATAATACTTGATAACAACGGTTAGCAAACAATGGTTTTACTGGCTTATGTATTTACTATCCTAAAATCTTTATAACTATTTTAGAGTGTGCATTTAGTGATTTAAAAAAATCTTTGCTGTAAAATAGTGCGCATATCTTGACTGCCTCGTTCTCTCTTGTGCTTGATTTAATCTCATGTTGTTTTGTACATCATAGTCCTAGGAGCTGTAGATGCTGGCCCAATACCATAATCCCTATGTCTATGTATCCACAGGACCATGTAGCTCTATACCACACAGCTGAGGTGTAGGAGGCTGTAACACCCAGGCTTGGGAAAGTGCACACTGAGACATTAATACAGCAGTGGTATCAGCTAAGGACTATTTCTCAGAACACATGCCCTTTGGTAAACAGCTTGCGGCTGTAGAGAAACACACCAGGAGTGCGGCGTGCTGTACCATGGCAGGAAACCACAGTGCACTCCACACACAGCACGTGGCAACTCGTAAGCATGGTGATGCTTTGAAAGGTTGCCTGCCATTGTTCAGTAGAAAACTAAGAGTGCTTGATTTATTTACCAATGGTGCTGCGATCGAAATGAGATTTCACAGGTGAAGGCCCTGCAGTGTGTTTCATCCCAGTTGTTTGTTTGCTTCTTTGTTTGTTTGGTTCCTGACTGGTTGGTTGATATTTGTTTTAAGTTTGAGTTTTGCCTTTACCTGCAGACTAACAAATAAAGGGCAGAGAGAAACTAGTATTTTGGAGGTTTATTAAAAAGTAGGCAAAATGAGACAGAAATGCGCTATTCCCATTAAGCCAGTAGAATGTGATAAAACTTTAAAAAAAAAAAGAGCAAAACAATAAATGTCACTGACTACTCTCAAGTACTTCCATTCCTGATGAACCTGAGTTTCTTTCCAACAGCCAAGCGCCACCTAGCGTCAAGAAAGAGAACCGCGTCAGCTCTCCCGGACCATTTCTTCCATGCTTCCGGTCTTGCTATCAAGGGCTGCTTAAATCGCACCCTTTGGCTCCTTCATCGCAGAAACAATAACCGGAAGTTGTTAAGTTCAGCTTTTGGGTCATTAGCACTGACAACGTCAAGAATCATGGAGAAACTTAACTCTTTCTTAACAGTGAGACGTTGCACGTTGCATTTTTACTTGTCAATTTAGGTTCAGAATGGATTAAAATCACTAATCTAAAAAGGCCCAGAAATATCCTTCAATAGAATATTGATTAAATTATGGCATATTCTTTCAACAAAACTTTACATTACTCGAAATTAAAAATATCTAAGTCAGATATAGTGATTCACTCATGTAATCCCAACACTCCGAATGAATCACAAATTTGAGCCCAGCCTGGGCACTTTAGCAATTTAACAAGATCCTATCTCAAAATAAAAAATGAAAAATGGCCTTAGGTTCAGTCTCTAGTACTGCAAACAAACCAACAAACAAAAATGTTTACTGATACAGAAGAAAGCACTTACCCTATACTGTGGTGGGAATAAGATTATGTGTTGTTACAAGCAGCATATAGATGATTCGCTAATTTTATTTGAACAGTCTGGAAACATACATACAAATTTTATTTAAACAGTTCAGAAAACTACATACCTGCACTGAAAACCCCAGAAGCTTACAGCAGCATTGTTTTCTTGCAAGCAATAAGATTAGAGATGATTTCTTTTTCTTTTGTGTATTATTTTTTCAATAAAAATACAATTTAAACTTTTCTACCAAAGGCAAAAGCATACACAAGGGAAAAACCTGGAGCTGCCATACCGTCATGACCTAGATGAAAAGCATCCTGACATTTGCTAAAATTAGGGGAAAACTATATAAAGTTCAGTTGGAAGATATATTTGTTAATAATCACCAAATTCATTAAATATGGTGCATAGTTTCCTGCTTGTTTACCCAGAATTCCCCATGGCTCGGTCTATTAGACCATTCCCAGGTCTCCCTGCTGCAGCTAGTTCTGGAGTAGAGTCACCGGTTCTGATGTCTTCAGGCGCCAGACAAGCTGCAAGTGGGCGAATGCAGCCATAGTGGTGAGCAGAGAAGACTGTGGGTTCTGCGAAGGGGTTGCTCAGCAGAAGGCATTCAAATTCAGACGCTTCCCCTCTACCCTGCTATCCAAACGCATTGACAGATGCTCAGGCAGTAAATTAGGGCCTCCCTGAAACAAGTCTTCTGCTTAATTCATGATAATCTTCCCACCAAAACTTAGAGTTCATACCACGAAAGCCGAAGGAAATGCTGTCAGAGGTCCCTGCTGCTCATTGCACTTAGATAGCTGAGGTGATCGGAGTCAATAGCTTGCCTGGGCACCTTGACAAGCTGACCATACAGCCAGGACCTAGCCATGGTGCTGAACTCTAGATATGCCCAAACCCACACACAAGTTCCTGCTCTGTTGCTTGTTAGAATCTTTGACCTCCTTAAGTCTTAGTTTTCACATCTGTACAATGGGAATAATGATACTGCTTAATGTGGCCATGCTGAGGATTAAACCACATCATGTTTTGAAAATACTTGGACACAGCCTAAGGTTAGGAGTTGTTATTCATTACTGGGTGGCTGTGCTTCCTGGAGTCGGTGGTTAGTTTGCTTTGCACCCGACTTCCCACTAAATGGATGTCAGGCAAACTGGCCACACACTGGGCCTGTGTTCTCCCAGCTCCATTTCCCTTCCCACTCTTCCTGCAGCCCTCTCCCTGTCTCCCCCGGTCCCATGTCTCATCCTTTCACAGACTGGAACTGTCTGCAAAGTCAAGCACCCACTTTTCCGGAAGAACAGTTTTCCCCGTGGTCGCCCATCAACTAATACCTCATGCAGTGTCCTGCTACCCAGAGGGAACGTTCTGAGCCTGCAGTGTGCACCATGCCCATTCAAAGCTGTGCAACTCTAGATCGTAATCCCTGCTAGTTCCCCAGCTTCATGGTGCACTCATAATGCTGGAGTCTGAAGCTGGCCCATCCAACTACCGATTCTAGATTGGGAGCCTGTAAATTCTCTCCATCTATGTGATGCATCTTTGAAGAAGGTTTTTCTTAGCAATTTCAGAACTATCCCAGGTGTACACTAACTACTCTTCACAAAGGGATATTTAGCTGGGCATAACAGCACATGGCAGTAATTCCAGCACTCAGAAGGCTGAGGCAGGAGAAGTGATGCGAGTTTGAGGCCAGCCTGGGCTACATAGTGAGTTCAAGAGCAGCCTGTGCTACATAGGGAGACCCTGTCTCAAAAAAAAAAACCCCACAAAGGAATATGTAAAGTCTTCAACCCAAGTGATATTCAGTATTATTGGTTGTTTTATATATTTTGTTGAGTGGTAAGGGCAGTAATATGCTAAACTAATCAGAAATTAATCCAAGTACCTGAATTAACTTTTCAAGGTGAAGTCCAGAAATACTACAAGGTTGAATTCAGATTACATGTGCTGTAATTAGAATTTCCAGTGTCCTCCAATGGTCTTCATGGCACAGTCTGGGTCTCCAGCATCACGCTATTGGGAAGAGGTGGAGCCTAAGAGACAGAGCCTGGAGGGAACTCATCAGGCCATAGAGGGTTCCCTTAAAGTGGAGTGTGTGTTCCGGCCCCTTCCTCTTCCTCCTTTTGCTTCTCAGCCATAAAGTGAGTGGTTTTGCTCCACCGCACATTCCCTCCTTGATGAGCTTCCTTGCCAGGGGCCCAATGGCAGTGGGACCAACTCATCGTGAACTGAACCCTCAACAACTATGAGCCAGAATAACATTTTCTCTTTGTAAATTGATCCACTCAATTACTTGCTATAGTAATGGAAAACCAACCAGCACAAGGGGCACATGATGAACACACTTGTCAAAAATATTTGTCCCAATGTACAAATATTCTTTGTTGGATTAAATTATACATCATTAATGATGATGTATAGCACTAGCAATAAAGCAAATTTTAAATAATTTTCAATTTTATTCTTTTATGAAGAAGAATTAGAAGGGCACACAAAGATATTTTTAAAAATACATAGAGTAATGGTAAGACAGTAATTGTTGCCATAATAATTTTATTTTATTTATTTACTTATTCATTTATTTTTGTGGCATCAGGAATTGAACTCACAACCTTGTGCCTGCCAGACAGGTGCTTAAGCCACTGAGCCAAACTCCCAGCCCTGCCATAATAATTTTAAATACTTAACCCTGAATAATCTTATTGTGTGGGGCTGCTTATGTGTTCACAGAAGTATCATCAATAACAGTGGAATCCAAAGCATACTTTAAAATTCAGAGAGTTGAAAATTGGCAAATGTTTCAAGTTTCAAAAGTAGTAACTACAGATTGAAATACCTACTACTAATAACTAACATTTTAAAACAAATTACTAAAAAGATGGTTTGAGTGTGCTATTTTAATAAAGGCAGTTACTGGTAGTAAGCAGGTGTTCTTTAAAAATATGAGATAACAAATATATATGTATATTTTTCTTTATATTTATATATTTCTCTTTGATAAACACATCCACTAACTGCAGTAAATTAGAATTCAGGGTCCCTGAGTTTGTGTACCTGCAGAACTGAGTATCCCAAACTGTTTTCCAAGAAAGTCACTAATAACTGAGAAGCCTCAAGGGCTTGATAGTGAAATATAACAGAGAAACATCAATTAAACACAGATCAATGGGGCCCAATACACAAAACTCAGAGTCCACAAACACCATCAGTGATGAGGAGTGGATCAGTGAATACAAGGCTTCCCAACCTGATCAGTTGAAGAGTAATTTTTTTCAAAGGGCTGGAATGCTACAGACTATGAGAAGTACTATACCCAAAAGACCTCCTCAGATCTGGCATTTTATGATTATAGACAATTAATTATAATTATACCATATATAATTATATATATTAATTATAATTACACTATGCTAAAGTCTATATTGCCACCACTCCTCCCACTGAAGCACACAGTTTAGATCTGTAGTGTTAAATTTTCACAAAAAGAACACAGAAATGATAGAAACATGCATCATTTTCTTCAGACTCTGGAACTTTTGTTAAGTGACCTGTAATGGCTGATACACTGTGTCAACCTGAGAAGTTTTTGTTTAGAAGTTTAATGAAGGGACTTAGTAGGAGCCAAGGTCCTCACTTTATAAACATCCTGAGCCTGTGCAAGAGAAGGGCAGGGAGATGGTGTGAAGCTACACCCACACTCAGGGGCGAGTATCCTGGATACGATATAAGGGAAGAAAAGAGCCTTGCTTCCTCACTTGTACTCCTGGTTTTGCTGCCTTCTACTGCCATGAGCTGTTGCCCCTCTGCCATACCGCCCTACCTTGGAGCTAGCTGATTTTGGACTAAAACACCTGCAAACTGTGAGCTAAATAAACTTTTCCTTCCTTAATTTTGGGCATCAAGTATTTTGTCCCAGCAATGAGAAAAGTAACCAAAACATAACCCAAAACTCAATTTCAAACTAAAGTTTAAGGCTATATTAGCTTGAGTTAAGCAAATTTTCTTGTTAGTTTTCATTCCAGGAGCTATTAAAGTATGTTTCTTGATGGGCAATAATTCATTGAATTTAAACTTCATGTTAATGCACTTATATGAAGAAGCAGTGAGGCAAGGAATAGGGGATGGAGACAGAGCAGTCCCTTTATTATTCAGTTAGCTAATCTTGTGTCCTTAATTAGAGGAGAAAAACCCTTTTAACTTTATCCCATATTTGAAAGGAATGCTAAGATACATTCCAGATGCACAAAAGGAATAGCAAGCAGACAGTAATATTTTGTAACTATAAACATCTTCAAATAAACATTTAAATTACTAATACATAAGGACTTTTTAACAAAATACTTTATAGTATTGATCAACCACTGCTAAGGCAAATTAACATTTATAATCTAAGTATGTAGATGGATTTTGAAAATACTAATCTCTGTTGTTGTTTTTTTTTTTAATTTTTTACTTACTTAGCATTTCAAAAATAGTTTCTTCTTTGCCAGATGTTTCACGATCACTTGCTGTAAATGCAGTGGTCTCTCAGTATCTATGAAGAATTAGGTCCAAAATCCCAGAGATAACAAAACCCACACTTTCTCTAATCCTTTATATAAAACGGTGTAGTATTGCCTAAAGGGTAAACTCAACCTTCCGTATATTTTAAACCACTTCCAGATGGCTTAAATACCTTCTACAGTCGGGCGTGGTGGCGCACGCCTTTAATCCCAGCACTCAGGAGGCTGAGGTAGGAGGGGCGTTGTGAGTTTGAGGCCGGCTTGGGCTACAACGCGAGCACAAGGCCAGCCTGAGCTACACAGTGCAACCCTGCCTCAAAAAACCAGGGCCGGGAGTTTGGCTCCATGACTTAAGTGCCTGTCTGACAGGTGCCAGGTTGTGAGTTCAATCCCTGGTGCTGCAAATAAAAAAAAATACCTTCTACAATTTAATTGCTATGAAAATGATTGTTATGGTGCATTGTTTATGGAATAGCAAGGAAAAGAATCTGTGCATGTGTAGTAAGAAAGCAGGTTTATCTCCGAATATTTTTGGAACACATTTGGTTAAATCTTCAGATGCTGAACCTGTGGACACAAAGGTCCAACCATACTGATTCTACTTATAATACTTGAAAAGTTTTGTCTTGCATTACTTCCTAATCTTGTTGGAGAAAAATGTCACTGAACCCAGCGGAAAACACTCTGCACTGTGGGATTGGAAGGCAACTTTTATTACACTAGCGGGCTGGCAGGAACCAGGTCCAAATCACCAACCCTGACTTGGGGTTAAACAGGCAGTTATCTAGGTTGCAAGCAGGAAGTAAAGAAAGCTGATAGTAAGTTACTTTACAATTGGCTACGTAGGCTAGGTCATACGTTGTTAGGCAGATTTATTCTGGGAAAGTTTGGTCAGAGAGATTGTTTATAATAAGGCGGGAGAGTCCAGAGAGGGAGTCAGGGCCAATAAGGTGGGTACAATCAAGTATGTCCTTGACTGGACTAGTTTATCTTGGGTAGAAAGTCCTTGAAACAGGCTAGCAAGACAGAATACATTTTTGCAGGCTATAGTGCAGCTGACGTGGACAGACAAAGGTGGGTCAAATTATTTCTGAGATGCAGCTGGGTACTTAGTCAAGCCTGACTGAATCTGATGGTCCAATTACATGGTAAACTGGTTGAGTATATTTTGTGCCAACATGGACTCAGACTGCTAGCTAGTTTGCTAAAATTCTAAAATTTCTATGGCAATGTAACCTTCACAATAACCCAGTAAAAGGTCAGGAAGGACCTTGTTAACATCCTCACTAACGAGCGAGACTGATGGCTTGGCATGATGGTTAAAATGTGCTCCCAGACTCCTCGAGTCTTACAGAGTTATCACCAAAGCAGCCACACTCAGAGATTGGATCAAGGGAGGTAGCTGGAGCGAGGATTGGACCAGTCCATTGATGACTGCATAGCTGACTGTGTGTATTAGCACATGGGAACAAATTAGAGAAAGTAGGTCACTAGAGATGCCTTTGGAGATGATATCATGTCCCCAACCCCTTCCTCTCTCCCTGGCTCTGTCTCACTCACTCTGCTTCCTTATTGCCATCAGGTGAGCAGCTATCCTCCATGCCTGCCACCAACCTGTGTCTCTGCCTTGGAGCCAGCTAACCGTGGCTGAAACCCTCTGAATTTGCAAACCAAAATAAACTTCTCCTCCTTTAAACTGGCAGTGTCAGGTACTTTTCGCCATAATGGAAAGCTGACAAATCCATGAGGAAGGTCAGATGCCCAGTAAAGGGAAAATTAGTGTCTTGCTTTTTACCTCTTTGCCAGGTGCCTTGAACACCACACACGGCCTCACACCAAACCCGTGGTCACAAATTGCATAGAGAAGAATCTCTGATATCATCATTTAATAAAGTGTTGGCTTGAGGAAAGTCACTTACACATCAATCTCCAAAACTATGAAATAAGCACACTTTGCTACATACTTTACAAAACATTAAGAATTTGGTTTATTAGTACATGTGAGAAACTAACTGTGGGCTTCAGAAGGCAATAAATGTGAGTGAATGAATGGTTCTATTAACAATTCATCTATTCTTTGAACAAATACATATTGAATACCCACTTTGTGCCAGGTGAGGGTCATGGTCACAGCTCACACGGATTCCTCACCTATTTTTATTATGTAGTTATTGTAATTTACATAAACACTTGACACATGAAGAGAAAAGAAAGTTGAAGTTTAAAAACTAAACCTGGAAGGAAAAGCAGGATGCATTGGTAGAAGAAAGGATGGGAGATACATAGATATGCTAAAGTAGTTTAGAATACCAGGAATAAAGAAGATAAATCCAGCTTACTTTACTTTGGTAATAATACTATATCTTCCTCTTACAAACCTTCAAATCATTTCTGCAAACTAATTTCTTGGGAGCAGAATTTCTGTGATGCACTGTAGGTTAGCGAGTGCATTACTTAAACCATCTCTTAAACCCTGAAGCACACAGCAGAGAAAAACTTCAAGGGACATGCAGAAGTTTCTAACATCCTTGGACTTCACAAGGAGTCTTTAAATTCTGGATGTTGCAGACACAGTTTTTCTGAAGGATCCAACAAACCAATTTTAATGTAGCCTGCGGCTGGTTTCTAGCCTGAGGGGCCTGATTGAAGCTGTACCCTCGACTTTCCCTCCTGGAACCTGCCCTGCTCAGCAGTCGTGTTCCTCCCTTGGGCTGGCAATGTTTTCTGTCCACTTGAGGACAGTTTGGCTGGAAGCAGAGGACACAGGTGCCCACGAGAATTAGCGGGGGCAGATGTTACTGGAGATGACACAAGCCAAACAAGATCCAAAGATCTCTCTACACAGGAGTAGGCTCACTTTCAACTCTAAGAATACATAAAATACACATTTGTACACATGATCACACACATATCAACCATGGACCTGAAGTTCTTCGATGTCTTGACTTGAGGCATGGGTAACTACTGAATACCTTTGATATAAAAGGAATTACTGTCTTTAAAAAGCATAAATCATACTCTTCACACACTTCTGAGTGTTTGCATTTTAAGTAAAAGTCATAAAATTTCCTCACTCATTTCATTACCCATGCAAAATAAAGACCAGACCAAGGAGGACCTACTCCCTCCACCTTTGTCTGTGCCTCACCCCTAAAATGCAGTCCAGCCCAGGGTGTGCACAGGAGTGTTTAGAAGTTCAACTCTGTCCCACAGTGAGTGGATACAGACCAAGTCCAAGGCACTGTGCTCTGTCATGTGTGTGGATGAATGAATCCTACCTGATACCTGTGCCAGAAGAGCACACAGCCCATCCACAAAGACAAAGACATCAGCAGAAACTTTAAGTACACGTGAAAGATATCAGGAGGAGCTGTGGACACACGGAGGACTCTTTAAATCAATCTACCAGGAAGTGGTTAAATAAATGAAAATGTAGAGGCATCTGAAATGCTTGCGAGAGGATACTCAAGCTAACTCTTAAACGTAAACAGAAGTCTCTGAGACAAAGGAGGTTGGGAAGTCTTAGAGGCAGAGGGGATTGTGTGGTCACAGACAAGAAGGTGTGAAATGTAAGAGAGTATTTAAGGCCCTGAGAGCAGGATGCCAGGCACGAGTGACCGGCAGTGTTGCTGGGCTGGGTTTGAATAGGATTTAAGATAGCTGGAAAACACAGTTTTAAAATAGGAACGCAAGGTAAAACAGTAATTTTGAAAGCTTATCTAAAACCATTGCTTTTCTTCTCCAGTTGCTCTGTTTCTCTAGTTGCTGAATATTCCATTGCGGTATTCTTGCCTTTGTGGGACCATTTCTGTTCTCCTTCGCAGTTTTGTGTCTTATTAATCCTGTCAGTTTCTATATTATATGCATGTTAGGGTTTATACATTGTGTCAACTTGAGAAGTCTAGCAGCTTAAGTAAGGCAGCAGTTCTACATCCTGGGGTGTAGAGCATAAGCATTTACCTGGCCATTGTGTCAATTTGAGAAGGCCAAAAGTTTAGCTGAGAGACTCAGCAGGAAGCCAGGGGTCTTACTTGGTAAACATCCTCATCCTGTGCAAAGGAAGGCAAGGATGTTTGTGAAACTACACCCACCCTGGGAGAGGTGTCCTGGGTAGTATATAAAGGAGGAGAAGAGGCTTGCTCGCCCCCCTTTTTTACTCTGGATGCTTTTGCTCGAATGCTGCCTAGAAGTGTTGTTCCTGTGCCATGCCACCCTGCCTTGGAGCCAGCTGATTGTAGACTGAAACCTCCAAAAACTGTAAGCTAAATAAACCTTTCCTTCCCTAATTTCGGGTGTCAGGTGTTTTGTCTCAGCAACAAGTAAAAAGTAACCAAGACAATGCATTTACATAATTAGCATTTTAACACATACCCCCTTTCCTACACTCCAAGTCCATCTTGAAAATGAGCATTTGTACACAATGCCTGGTATTGCAGGTTCTCAAATGTTCTCTTAGGGTAGAGGATTTGTATGGTATCTTCTATGCTAAGTATATTCATCCCCACTTACAAAAGCTGATCAAAACTTGGTTTGCTTGTAAATATTTCTAAAAATTATTACAGTAGAAGACACACTGCCATGAATTCACCTCAAAATCCTCCCTACAACTTTGAATACGCTTACCCACCATTCTTGCCACTTTCTGGAGCACTTCCAGAAGTCCTCTTTCTTGAGTGTCTTTGAAGGGTGGGATCACAAATAAGGTGAATGCTGCTGCTGAGGGCCAGCAACAGAAAGGCAGGTTCACAAAACCATGGTGCTCTGTCCTCACCCACCTCATTCACTGGACCTGGCGCCGTGTGGCTACTGGCTCTTCTCCAAAGTCAAAACGGCCATAAAAGGAAAATGTTTTGAATAGATTCAGGACATTGAGGTGACCACACAGCACAACTAATGACCCTTATGAAAGAGGACTACCAGAGCTGCTTCAGAAAGTGGCAGGAATGGTGGGATAAGTGTGTTCCAGTTGAGAGGGGATCTTGAGAGGGGTTACTGGCAAAGTATTATCTTCTGTAGCAAAGTTATATATATATAATTTCTAACTCACCGTTATCTTTTTTTTTTTTACTCACCTGAGTATTTGCAAGATTGAATGGCACAGTTTTCCGCTAGAGGGTATTTTCTTCTCCCTCTACAGACTTTGCCTACCAGGCTTTGTTCCATGGGGAAGGACACAACATAGTCCTCAGAGATCTATGACTTTCACCAAGGGATGTGGCTTTTGAGAAACTAGCTGTAGCCCTTACGGGAAGAAGCTGTAAGAGAGCTGGATTGGGTGAGGTCATCACACTTCCTCGGCGCTCATCTCTGCATCGTCAGCCTCGGACAGCGCCCACGTTCTCCTGCAGAGCAGAGGACGGACCTAGGTTTAGCTCGGTCCTCCAAGGAAAGAAACAATGAAGAAGGGAAAAAGAAGAAGGCGAATAGGTGGAGAGAGGATTACAGGCTCCTTATAGCTGTCCCATTGTGTGGAGAAATGGCCTGGCATGGCTCTCCAGCTGGTTGTGGGAGTGAATCGCCAACGGCCTTCTATTCACTTCACGCCTGGGACTCCACGGGGCCTGATTTCATGCTACCAACACTCTTATACCAGTCACATCCCAACGTAACTAACAACAGGAGAAACTGGGCTAAAGATCCTCTTTCTCTGAAATTATGAAACAGACACCATAAAGGTAAACTCATTTGCTTAAGGTCACAAATCTAATTAGTTTTAAGCAAATGTCAGCATCTGCTAATTTAAAATGGTTTAATAATTATGTTATTTCAACATGAACTCTAATTTTTAATAAGCTTCTAATTCAGTAAAAAATAAAATTACTGAAGACAAGTCAGGGTATCAAGGTGATCTAAAAAGAAAAGCACTCTATAAAAATAATGGTGCGTATTTTTCTTTGTGTGGGTTTCTGTTTGATTTTGTTTTCTAAAACAATAGCAAGATTCTGACTTTAAGATTCACTTCAGAAGAATTATCTGTGGAAATTGCCAGGAAATCATAGTCTTATGTCTAAACTGAATCTCTCTTACTTTTCTTAATGCCCCACACTCCAACCTCTGAAGAAGGGGGAAAGTACTTACTTTGTATTTTTATATAATTACTTTCATTAAATAACTATATGAATTATTGGAAAATAAGCCTACTTTTCACTTAGAACCAAGACCAAAAAATTGACTTAATTTTATCCTGAACATTCGTGTTTGAACTCAGGAAACCCTAACACCTGCAAACAAGCATGTGCATGACCACAGACACACACATATTTGCACGTTGTTACACTAAGCATGAAACTTACTCCACAATCACTTGCACTTCTGTCTCTCTTCCTCTTCTTTCTTGATTCCTTCTCCTTTTGTAGCTGGACCGGAATTGCTTAGGATCTAGGAGGAGGCAGAAGCGCAGTGGAGGTAAGAAAGACATTGTTGGGGAAGGAATAGGGAAAGGATTGCAGGAAGTTGGATGAAAGATGTGAGAGGCAAAAAGAATTACAGCCCAATAATTCTGGGTTCCTTTACTGCCATATTAAGCATAATTTTAAGTTACTTTAATCTTGCCAATATCCTCACTGTAGAACACTTTCTGTCAGAAACAAGATCAATAGAATACACAGTTACTCAAGGCTGTCTCCAGTGTTATAGCTGGAGACAAATCAAATCAAAGGGAAACAAATTAAAGAGGAAATTGAGGTCCAGTTTTGATATTTGTTCCCAGTATCATAAATTGATCTGTAGCAGTTGACTACCACTGGTATGTCTGATAGAGTCAGAGGACTTCTGCCTCTGAAAAGGTTGTAGCCTAATGCTCCTACTGCAGAAACTACCCCCGAAAAGTAGACCACAGGAAAAAGCATGCCACAAATAAAAGAGGAGAGAGTGCCCAGTAGACACTAGGCAATTAGAGCACAGATGGGGTGATTCATCCACATCAGCGACTGATTTCTTACAAAGAAGGCAGAAGTCGCCTTGGTTGATTCTTGGGGGAGACTCCAGGAAAATAAGATCAGAAAAGACAGTCAGATGAACTGAAAGGAAGCATGAAATGTCCAAAATGAACCCAGTTTCCCTCAAAGTCCTTTTGTTAACCTGTGAGACTTTGAAAGTGAAGTTGAAATTTCCCATAACCTCTTGATGCTTAGGAAACAAATTCTCTTTCGAAGGGATTGACCATAAACATACAAATCAAGTGGAATTCTCCTATAGTATTAATAGCAGAATAAATTAGTATTGCCACGTTGGAAACCTCTTCAGCAGAACATAGTAAATTAAATATATACACAGTATGATCCCAAGATTCTACTTCTGTATATTCACCCAAAAAAGATGGTATGCACCTTTCCAAAGAAATGTACAAAAGTATTTAAAGGAGCTTTACTGGTAATAGCCAAATAGGAAGGAGCGCTAATATTCAATGGTAGACTGGATAAATAAGTAACAGTATATTTATATAATCAAATGCACAGCAAATAAAAAAGACACATTACCCCTATGAATAATGAAACCTCTCAGATGGTATTCAGAGGTGAATAAGAAGAAAGAAGAGAATACACATGATTACATTTATGTGAAGCTTAAAATTGAGCCAAACTATTATTACGTAGCCCTTAATATTATTTAACTTGGGGCGTTAACAATGGTAGGAATGTAAGAAACTTATTGGGGTGGTAGAAAAGTGATGCTTACCTTGCTATACTCCTATGCAAAACTTGAGCCAGTTGGTGGTGCATTCCTGTAATCCCAGCACTATGGGAGGCTGAGGCAGGAGGATTGTAAATCTGAGCCCAACTGGGCCACTTGGTGGCTTAGCAAAACACTGTCTCAATAAAATCATCAATGGTATGCTTAAGTGAAACCTCAAAAAACAACACAAAACTCACAGAATCATTTACCTTCAGAACAAGAAAAAAACTTAGTGATTACCTCCACCAACTTGTATTTCACAGAGGAGGAAACTGATTCTCCAAAGAACTAGGAAGCTTGTTAATATCATATAGCTACTGCATGAGTTGATTCTACAGGTAATTACCAGGTGCTTGCCCACTGCTGAAGCTGTATTAACACTCAGGTGAAACAAGGAAGACGTCACCCATTTGTACACAGCCTGTAGTCTGCTGTGGAAACAGAAATTAAATTATAAAGCACGGAGATGCGATTGTACCTTGTGACCAGCGCTGAGTGGTTAGCATAGCTGTTTCCAGTGCTGAACCTGGAGCTGATACCGAGTTCCTTGGCTCAGAACCCTGTCTTGAACTCAACAACACTGCCTTCTTTGGTAAACTGTGAAGTTCTTAAAAGCTAGGAGCGAATGATCCCTGTGTACGAATTTATTTTTCCAGATTTCAAAGGGCAACTTAATTTTAAATTATAATCAAAATCATATATAAATGTAAAGGAAAGACTATTCCAAAACCTGCCCAAAATACCATGTTTTGACAGGGAAGGCACTGTATTGGGCTTGAAATGTACTTTCTGTGATCAAGTCTCAGCTCTTTAGGTTCAGAGAATGTGTGTCCTGCAAATACCTTCTCTTCCACTGCCCCTGACACTGCAGCCCGGGGTCCAGTTTGGTATTTACGTGGATGTGATGGTTATAAATTAACTACCTTAGAAAACAGAACTGACATAAATTAATCTTAAGACAGCCAAGATATCTGTAATAAAATTAAAATACACCACACATCTGATTTCCTAACCCACTTACATTCTATCACTTTGTTGGGAAAGACACCGGCTATGGCTCAGATTTGGCTAGGGCAGACTGACTGTGCAGAAAACTGGTTCTATTTCCCTGCCACAAGACACAGGTATCAGTGACTTCAATTTCCTGGGATAGGAAGCTCCAGAGCACCACTGTCTTAAATCTTGTTCCCCTGGAGAATCCCGAGACAAGAACTAGAATAGGTGCAGCTCACCCAGAGACTCATCCTAAAAAGCCCCAAGGGGAAGTGGGGAAGGAGAAGGGGCCGCTTCAGAGACACTGTGGGCTGTGCCTGTCAGCTAGGACCCCTGAGGGCCAGGAGCTGGGGTGCCTACGCCCCAGTGCCCATCCGGAGTTGTCTGAGGGCTCTCCTGAGGCTTTCACCCCCGGCACGTCTAGCCGGCTTCTTCTGTAGGCTGAGCACACAGACATAGGTAGAAAAGGCCTACAGGCAGAAAGGGGAGCTATTGCAGCAGAAAGCCATCTGTGCGCAGGGAAACGGCAAACACTGAGGACTCGCAGATGGACTGAGAAGCAACAGCATCGGCTGCACAGATGACTCAGTTAATGGAACATTCGTGCAAGACCGCGCACCAGCGACGACGCTTAGACACAAGCATTGGTGAAAGTCCTTGGTGAAAGTCCTGATTACCCACTTCAGTGAAATCAGCAGGAGAGCTCCACTGCATGCTAGCAGCTTGCCCTAAAAACAGAGAAGCACTACAGCAATAAATCGTTCTGCTCTTCTCTTATAACTTAGACCACGGATCCATTGTGGCCAGTGATTTATGTGAAGCTAACTAATACAGCTACCTCTTTTGGAGTTTAAAGGTATTGAGCTCTTTCTATTGAGGAACAATCGTGATGATCTTTTGCTATTTTGGTTAAATTTATTTATGCAGCGAAGTATTGGGTTAGGCAGTTTATTCTTCCAGCTTAAAATACATATTCCTAAAATTCATATTTTTAAGCTCTTGACCTGATTGATATGCTAGCAAAGTTTGAGGCCTGGCCTTCTTGTGCCTGGTGCTACTCAGTTTTTCTCCAGCTGGCTGTGTTTCTCTTCCCTAAGACTCAGTGCAACCTTATCTGAAAAGAAAGAATGTAGTTTTCTCCAGCCACTCCTTACTGTGAGGTCATGGCAATGAGGTAAACGAGGCAATGTGTGCTCATGTAGTTCAGAAAACTTTCCCACACTGAAAGACAAGATGCTACAGCATTTCTACTCTCTCCTCACATGAACTGAAGAATGTGCTCAAGTGTCTGATCTTTATATCTGGCTGAGGTTTCAGATGCTACACTTTGTCAGAGATTCCGCTCTCCGCTGCATCTTACTAGGGTGTCTCCACAGTGGATTAAAAAAAAGGTCCCTCTTTTCTGTATTGTTCTTTCATGAAGACTTTAAAACAGCCTTGAAGGCAACCAGGTATTCATTCCTGAATGGCATAAATCCAAGAATTACCTGTAAGTATCTGATTCATCTACTCATAATCTGAAATCTCACCATAAGGGAAGACTAAGCAACTACTTATTTTTTAAAGAAACTGAGGGAAATAATGGAAATGAAGTGCCAATGCTAGGAAATTGTTCTGTATCTATTTACAGTACTGCCTGCCCTGGCTAGGTGATTACAGAAAAGCAAAGGAACATAAAAGGATTTCTTTTTATTCTGCCCCAGAGACAGGCAAAGGAAAAGCGAAACAGCTGAACTCAGAGCTGGGAGATCCTGTATAATTCCTTGCAGTAAATCAGGAAGCTGAAGGACATTCAATAAATATTCCCACAAATTGCAAATATTAAAAGTTGTGTGCGAACTGATGGCAACACCAAGTAGAAATCCTCCTCCATCATCCTATGCCGAATGAAGTTCTATGGCCCCTTGTGAAACCCAGTACCTCTACCTTTGTACTGAGAGGTTTGCATTTTTGAGTGTGTTTTCTTTGGATTCAGTCAATATGGCACCTATCTATTAAGTGCTGGGGGTATTTAACCCCCTCCTATGCTCTCAAGAAATTATCAATACCTCTGTCCCTTGCTATTGACTTTGTGTCTCTGAAAGATCCTAATGGACACTTGAACTTCCATATCCACTTAGCTGTCCTTGTTGAAACCAAAAGGCCACTTCTCAGTACACATCCACTTCCATTCAGACCTCAGGAAGCAGCATCCTCAGATGGCCATGGTACAGATCCACGGAGGAAGCCCTTGCCTTGCTCCTGAGAGCTGAGGCTCCAAGGCCAGACCCCTCTGCAAAGCACTGTGGTGCCACACGCTGGTAGAGCCATGGATGCAATGAGCCAAGCGGCAGGATGTAGAAAGACCTTACTCAAAATGACATGTTTCAAAGCAGGATATATTTTATTTATAAATAATATTTAGATACAGACATTAATAAGATGTCCCCCAAGGATCAGTAAACTGGGGAGTTTACTAATACAGTCGCACCAGAGAGGAAAGCTAGCATGTTTACATGTTTCTGCCATCTAACAGCAAAATCCAAACCTCATTATATTCAGATCATGGGCAAGTTACAAGCATTAAGTTTGTTTCTTTATTATGTTTGTTTTTCATTAGTACATGTTTCCAGTACCTAATGTTACATTCACCTTAAAGAATAAGAACATGTGCTTAACACATCTTAGTTCTTTTTATTCCCCTTCTTATTTGTGGCTACGCCTGAATAATTTTCCTACATACCTTCATTTTTACTGTGTACCTTGTGCCATTATATCCCATCAATTATATGACATTAGGTCAACTTAAATTCAGTCTCCTACTGTCACAAGGTCTGCTACAAATACGTTTGAATAAACAATATTTCAACCTGAGCCCCTTTGGCTTCCTCCTTTACCAGTCTTCTCCCTGAATTAATTTATCCCATCTGTGCATGGCGGAGGACATTCTAGCACAGTTGATAAGGAGTCCTTCTTATTCATCAGAGGTGAGCCATCGTATCCATTCTGGAAACCACAGCACATTGGAATTTTAGACATGTATCTTAACACTAGTAGCATTGCATACGCCACTACTTCCCTTTAAAAAATAAAAGAACTATTAACTGCAGATATTGATACCATGAGGCCTGCAGGTTTGTAACAGAGGTTAAATTCTCCCTGTCTCTAGTGGCACCAACTCAATAACTTTTGTGAAGCACAGGAAATAGGACACTAAAAGACTCCAGGAAGATATGCACTGGAGTAGAGCATGAAGTCATCTTGCTTTTGCACATGTGCAAACACACACACACGCACACGCACAATCTCTGTAAATGCCTTCATGACACTGTCACTTTATGATTTTCATTGTATTTTGATGTTTCAAGGAGCTAAAAAACTGGCTTTTCCATTCTACACGTTGTTCCTAACCTGTGTGATTCTTATATAATGGCAAAATAAAAATTCTAATTTTGCGCATCAGCAAAGGCAAGTTCCTGCTAGTAAGGTACTAACACAAACCCATAGCCTGGTAATGACAGGGCACGTGTATAAGGCCCCTGAATTCCTTCCAAAGATACTGCCACAGTCAGACCCAAGGGCGAGCACGTCCAGGACCAGGACAGGCAGCAGTCTGAGGACACAGAGTTTCAGTTGTTCTCTGTGGAACAGCAGAAGAGTCGAATGAATCATCAGCAACTCATGCATCTGCACTCACTTGCTTTATTTTAACCTTGAGACAGAAAAAAGAATTTCATACTATTCCCAGTGGATCTCTGCACAGAAGGTAAACACCAACTACGAAATCATTCAGAGAATTGAGATGAAAAGACAGTTCTTTAAAAGCCTATACCCCCCCCTTTTATAAGTAATACAAATATATGCTCCAGACCCCAAGGAACTGCGTCTTAGAATTTGTCTTTGCCTAATTTGACCTTGGGCATGGCCTCCTGTCACAGCAGCCGTCAGTTCTGTGTTTCAAAGAGGTTAAAGCTCCATTTCTTCACCTTTCCAGTATATCTTTTTTAAATATTTATGAAGAACACAGAACCACAGTCAGTATTTCAGAAAAGAAGGGGAAAACCTGCTGGCTGAATTCACAGAAAGAGCGTGTCAGAGGCAAGGTAAATAAGCAAGACTTAGAATTCTCTTTTAAAAGAAAATCTCTAAAATTGTGCCACAAAACTACTTTGGCGGTGCCGATGTCGCATTAGGCCCCGCGGTGTCAGAGGCACCGCGTGTCGCGAAGTGAATCATCGCTGAATGCGCTGCTGCGAGACAGCGCTTCTCGGCCTGGGGCGGGCGTGAGCCATCCTTCGGCGAGGCGTCCGGGACACTTTGGTTTCCTCCATCGGCAACGTTTTGGCAGCGCGTCCTATACTAACAGCCAGGCTAGAGACGGCGCGTGACGAGAGCCGCACGCCCTCCGCTACTTCTTGTCGTGCTTCTTGGTGAGCTCCCGCGCACCCCGCTGGCAGCGGCCCCGGCTGTCGCTGGCCCTGTCGTCCGCCCGCCGGCTCTCCCTGGAGACCTGCTGCACCGCCTGCAGGATGGCCGTCTGCACGATCTGCCTGCTGGCCTTCTGCAGCTTCGCCTCCTCCGGCTCATTGCCAGCTTTCTCACCTAGCCAAACACAGGAAAGCGGGGAGAGAAGAGGGATTAACGCCAGGATCATGACGGGATGGCGGGGAGAGAGGTAGAAGGAGGACGAGGCATGAGAGGGGGCTGCAGGGACCCGGGCAGCTTCCGGGAGCCGGGATTATAGATGCCATCCACTGGGGTCCCCCCTTCTTGGTTTCCCATAGAATCTCCGAGTTAATATCCCACCCTCCCAGGGTCCTCGGCCACTAGCAGTGGTCAGAGCGCGGTACTGGCCATGGATGAGCTGTGGAAAGATTTTGGAAAGGGTCGGTCTCGTGTCTGCTGGGCCCACTGCACCCCATACTTCCTCCTGCGTGGAAGGCAGACGTGGGAACCTGGGGGCTGAGTCATTTTCCACCCGAAGCAGGGAGCTTAGCGCCAACATCCCAGCATTGTGAGGGAGAAAGCAAGCCGGGGTTCAGGTTCATAGACATCGCTGAGCATCGGCACCGGCCCTGGACCATGTGTGCACTGAAAAGAAACCCCTTTTTGTTCAGTCCATCATCGATTAGATTTTATTTGCAGCCACGCAACATGCCTGACATATACGTGACCCACGGTGCCAAAGAACAGATCATTGGCCCCTGTCGGTCCAGCTCAGCTCTCCCCTGCTAGGATCACAGGGTCTGAAGCCACTCATTGAAAGCTGTCATCGAGATCAGAACAGGATTGGCGCACTTCTCCCCTAGAGGACCAGGGAGGACACACAGGAGTCCCGTGGGCCAGCCACTGTCCCGGGTGACTGCTCAGTGCTGCCTGTGTGACGAAGTCAGCTACAGACAACGTGGCAATGAATGCATATGGCCCATGGCTTTGTTCCAATCAAAACATATTCTAAAGAAGTACGGATATTGGGCCTATATGTAGTAATGTGCCAATAACTCACCTAGAAAAGTAGGAATTTTCTCAGTAGAAGGCAAGGCGGTCTACTCAACACTACTTAGCATACTTCCTGTTTTTCCTAATTTGGAGCAAAATTTCAGGGGGCATTTGTGGCCCTAAGAAACTTTGAAAGAAGAAACCAGTTTCAAGAATGCTAGAGAAAAAAGTTAGAAAAATGCTGGGATCATTGACCAAGAGGTCTCCATGTCAGTCCCTGGCTGCCTTTTTTTCCCCATTGTTTTCAAAAAGCCCAACACACCTGGCTAACACAGCTGCTGCTTTAGATCACCTTTTATTATTACTGACCCTAACTCATACCTGGCAAGAATGATCAGGAATCTAACACTGAGGAAAGTTCAGTCTGGAATATTTTGGATTCTACCCATTTACACTTAGGGTGATGAATAGAATGAGCACCGTTCCTTGTTCAAATCATGTTTTCAGTTTCCTCTCTTCACTTACATTTCTACCATGGCCGTGAATGTAAAGTGAGAGAGAGGTGTTTCATCGGGACTGATTCATTAACCACAGAATTTATGGGCCCAAGAGAAAAGCATAACATAAGAGAGTATTGATTGAGTCATTCTGGAAGACCAGGCAGTTCTTATCCCTTTAGATATTTAATTGTCATTTATTTTGCATTTCTGTCCATTCCCTCAAGGATTTATTGTCTAGGAACAATGCAAGATTAGCTTATTCAAAACAAAACACAGTGCAGAAAAGGAGGGTGGAATGAGTCATCTGTACCAAGCAGACAGGATGTCCAGACGGATGGAAACGTCAAGGTGGCAGAGAAGAACACCTTGAACATTCTCTGTGGAAAAACAGTGAACAGCGATAGACAGGAGCATGCAGAGATGCTGGGGGCAGGGATTAGGAATGTGTGTGTGGACACACTTGGAAGTTGCACTGGGGGTTATGCCATCTTGGACAAGAAACCTCACTCTCTGAGCAGGGTTACAATCTGTGAAATGGACAAGCAGTCCCTATTTGCTTGTCTTGGTTACTTTTTTCTTATTGTTGACACAAAACACCTGACGCCCAAAATGAAGGAAGGAAAGGTGTATTTAGGTCACAGTTTGCGGAGGTTTCAGTTCATACTCAGCTGGCTCCAAGGCAGGGTGGCATGGCTGAAGGGCAGCCATTCATGGAAGCCACAAGCAACAAGAGTGAAAAGGGCAAAAGGGAAAATCAGGCCTCCCTCCCTCCCTTACATTGAATGCTGGTTACTCACCCCCAAGCAGGTGCAGCACTCACATCTCCAATCCCAGCACTAGACAATGAACCAATCACAAGTGCTAGACTCAGCCAACTCCATGACAGCATGAGGCTTTGGGGGACCACCCAGACACAAATCATAGCATTGCTAGTGAACTAAGTGACAGAGACCCATTCAACACTCTACAGTTCCTGCCATACTGGGAGCACTAAGTGTACATCGTTGGGTAGCAGGGTGTAGGCGAAGCTGGTGTAACAGAGAAACTCAAAGGTAAGACGGCTCTCACAGGGAACACCGTCCACTGCTCTCCTCTGCCACAGTGCAGAAGTTCTGCAGGGTGGGGTGGCTCACTTCATCGGTGACCCTCTTACTGTCCTGACAGTCCCTACAACATGACCCTCCTCTGTCTGAGCAAAGCAGGCCAACCGGTATCCACATTGGAGCTGGAAGGAGGCAAAAGAGAAAATAAAGGCCAGCAATTCAAGTCCGTGTGACAGACACCATGAACGTCACTCTGCTCACATTCCATTGCAGGGGACTTTGCCATGTGACCACCCCCAGCCCACAAGAGAGGCCAAGAAACATTGTCGGAAGCTGGGCAGACAGATGCCCTTCTAAAACTCAGCAACCTTCCAGCTCTGGAGTGAAGGACAATTATGGATTTTTAAAAAATGATTCCCTGCAAAGGCTAGGGATACAGTGCAAAAGGGCAGTGGGGGATCAGGTACTGAGTGAGCACTGCCTGACGCCTCCACAGGGAGTAAGTGGGCAGACAGCCATGCTGAAGATGCTGCTAGCTCCAGGAAAGAGCATCTCCATCTAACTATGTGTGTGTCAATCCTAAAATGTCCCTGTTGTGATCAGACACAGAGAGCATGGGGAGAGGAGTAAGCAGATTTTTTAATAATAGAGAGAAAAAGAAACCCTATTCTAAGTTAAACTGTGACCTAATATTTGGACTAAATGATCATGTCCTCATCCAACAGTTATCAATATAAATGGATGAGACAGCCTAAGGCAGTGGGTGCCAGGCTGTGCCTGGAGGGCCCTAGGGCAACCAGAAGGTTGGTTTCACCGACCCGCACTGTCCTCTTTGCCACTCTGCCCTAGGTCATGAATATCCACCTGTCATGAAAGATGTGGGACAGAGTGACAGGTGGCTGTCACTGAGGAAAAGAGGAATAAAGGCAAGGAAGAAGCCACCCTGAGCTCTTAACAGGCAGGAAAAGGGAAACAAGAAGTTATGCAGCCTGCAAGAGAGGGTGGCCCTCTCTTCACAGTGGGAGCCGAGGAGAACCGAGGGGCGATGACTATAGGGATGTAGGTGTCATTGCCGCCGACCCCTTACCTGATCTTTGCAGCACCGTTTAGGTGCTGCAGGGTTGGGATGCGGCTGTAGCCTCCATCTCGCCTCAGAGAGCCTCCGCTGTGAGGCGGTCTTGTGCAGCGCTCCATCTGCTGCCACCGAGCGGCCACCTCCAGCTCGTGGGTCTCCCTCCCCATGGCACTGGCTGGAATTTGTCCTGCTGGTTCCTGACCTGCCATCCTCTCTGAGTCTCCATGCCACCTTTACCCAGAGGGCACCCAGCCCAGGTCCTGCCTGCCCTCGTGGACCCTCACTGAATCTTCTAGGTCCCTGCCAGCCTTGCACAGCACCATCGTCCCCAGCAAGCGGTCCTCGCATGTCAGCGTTCTGTGGGGAGCTGTCGCTGAACCCCTGTGACTGACTCCTGCCGAGTGGGCTATGGCTCCTGAGGTGAGAACCCAGTGACACGAGGAGGAGGACCCCCACACACAGCCCATTGCCTGGGCAAAGCACGGGGTGCAGAACAGGCACCCACAAGCTCGCCTTGGTCCCTCGAATACTAGCAGCTGCTCAGGTCACTCACTGAAAGGACCCCATATCTGAGAAAACCCTGGGGAAACCAAGCCTTGGCTTGAGCCCAGAGTGCAGAGCCGGTCACAAACGTCAGGCCTCCCTCCATTTACTTCCAGGCAGTCAGCTGACTTCAGGGCCTTGATGCCCCTGCCATTCAAGGCAGCCCACTGCCTAGTTTTAGATGATACAAATGTCCTCCAGCCTAGTGAGGATTTACAAGGTGGTTTTCATATTTCATAAAAGAGGACCAATCAATTTAATTAGCTTTATATTCTAAGTGCCTAGTAGACACACATCAAAGCTCAAGAACTTACCAGAACTAAATCTGCTTTCAGTGCTTCCC
>RJWM01010441.1:0-63874 GCA_004363535.1 Dasyprocta punctata | reverse complement strand
GCTGCCTGCGACCATTCTGCGCCCACTCTTCCCCTGCCGGGTCATGAAGGGCAGTGATATGCGTGCTCACATCACGTCGCTGGAGATTCAGGGTACGAGGTAGAACTCTCAGGGCTCGCCAGTACAGTTTCTGAGGGGTGATGGGGCAGCTT
This sequence comes from Dasyprocta punctata, assembly GCA_004363535.1. NCBI lineage: Eukaryota > Metazoa > Chordata > Mammalia > Rodentia > Dasyproctidae > Dasyprocta > Dasyprocta punctata. Next base: position 63,722 of record RJWM01010441.1, on the reverse strand, counting down.
CTGTAGACTTGGTTCTCTCTTTGGCCTCCTTCACTCTGTAATAGATTTTAGACCCAGGAACACTGCCCCTGAGCTACACCCACAGCCGTTTTGTTTGAATATAGGACCTTGTGCTTACCAGGCAGACGCTTGTGCAGCTGAGCTCTATCCCTGGCCCCCCTCACCAGTCATCTTGGATTAGGACCCACCTTAATGATCTCATTAACTTTATGTACTTTTTTTTTTTTAAGATAGTCTTGCTGTGTAGTTCAGGGTGGCCTTGAACTCACTATGTAAACCAGGCTAACCTCAAACTCTAAGTGATCCTCCTGCTTCAGCCTCCAGAGTGCTTAGATTATAGGCGTGTGCTACCTCACCCGGTTTATTTTTGATTTTTTGAGGCAGGGTCTTGCTGTATAGTTCAGGGTGGCCTTGAACTCACTGTGCCTGCGTCAGCTTCCTGTGCCCAGCTGCTTCATTAACTTTAAAGGCTCTGGGGGCTCTGATGGAGCAGTGGGATACACAGCTTTAAAGACTCTGTATCCCAGTGACATTCTGAGGTACAGAGCTGTAGGGCTCTTTGAAGGGACATGATGTAGCCCACTGACACTGCTGCTTTTTGGCAACCCCATTGTTTTTTTTTTTTTAGTTGATTTTTTTCCATGTTGGAAGGAGGAGACAGTGCTGTAGGTTACAGGTGCAGGTGTTGACACCTGGTATTCTCAGCGTTGCTAATTTTAGATTAGTGTTTTCCACTGTAGTGATTTTATTTTGTTGTCTTTTTACTTCTATTCTCTGACTACAGTGTTTGGTGACTTAGGTGTTTTCCATTTTTGGAAATCTACTTAGGTTTTCTGGGTGGTAAGGTTGCTTTTGTGGTGCTCCTCATTTGTAAGCAGTGTTTTATCAGGCACAAAATTCTCTGTAACTTTTAGATGAAATTTACTGATAGTGTTTGGCTCCTCTATGAACCTTAAAATCTCCTGCAATAAGTTTGGATTCGTGCACTTGTCTTTATATTTCCAAGTTTCACATAGGTTAATAATTGTGTCTTTGGAGTAGATGATACTTTTTTCAGTACTGGAAATGAAATCCAAGGCATTATGCATGCTAGACAAGTGTTCTACCGCCTCGGCCTGATTATACTTACTATCGTTGTAATATAAAAAGTCATCAATTTTTGTATCATTTTGCTTTAGAAATACATCTGGGTTTGCTTTTCTTTTTCTTTCTGCTGTGCTGGTGAACAAACCCAGGACTTCATGTGAGCTGGACCAGCACACTACCACTGAAAAGAAACCCACCCAGGATTTCTTTTTTTTTTTTTTTAACTCTACCAAACATTCACTGTAGAACATACAGAAAGTATACTGTTACGTAAAGAAGAAAAACTACGTCCTATAATCTTCCCTACTCGGCCACTGTTAACATTCTGATTGTTTCCTTCCAGCCTTTTTCCTGTGCATTAAAAGAAATACATTTATATTTAATTTTTTCTTTTATTATTCCAGCATAAGCATTTTTATTTTAATGAATGCTAACAGTTAATTGCATGATGAAAATGTGGGTGTCTGTTATTACAATAGAACATTATGATCTTCAAAAAATGATTTCATATTGTTGAACATAATATTATTTTTTGTATCTCTGTCTTTTCCAGAATTTTTTGGTTAAAAAGATTAATGGCTACATAACATTTCATTTTATGAATGTATCATAAGTTCTTTAAATCATTTGCTTACTGTTGAGTTTGCTCATGGTTTTCCCAAGTCTGCATTTATACATTACATGTTACTTTATTTGAAAACAATAGAGCAATCATAACAAAAAAGATAGTCGTATAGCAGGTTTCTCTTGATTCATTGAGGCAAAAGTTTTCTGTTAATAATTTGGTGGATAATGTTTCATGTCTATATTTTTACCCTAAGTAATTTCTGGGAATATAATAATATGCAATGTGCTGATGATTGTTACTGTCTTTTTGACTGGTTGTGGAATTGTTTTGTTTTGGTTTCTTACTTTCCTTTTGTATAAAATAAAAAGACAACAAAAAAAAAACAAAAAAAACAAAACAAAGACAGAGAACATTTTATAAGTTTACAAGTTTACCTATTTTCAGTTGTGACTTGACATAGATTCTCAGAAGTTACATCATTGTGAACCCATGCATATATTGCCAAATTTTTCCAAAATGTTTTATGCTCAACTAGCAATACAGATGTCTAATATTTTTGTTTTGTATCTTGATTTTTTTTCTTTTTTTCTTTTTTTTGCCAGTTTTTTTTGGGAGGAGGGGTGAGTTTTGCAGTGCTAGGGGTCAAACCTAAGGCCTTGTACATGCTAGGCAAGTGTTCTACCACACAACTATGACTGCAGGCCCTCTAATTGGTTGTGTGTATGTGTGTCTTAATCCTGTAATTTTGGTAAAATGGCTTTTTATTTCTCTGATTATTTGTGATGCTGACGTAAAGTGTTTTCTGTCGTTTTTCCTCCTGTTTTGAGTTGGTTACATCTTGTCCTTTTATTCATGGTTTTAATATTCTTTTTCAGCACGTGCTTTATTTTTCTCATAAATATCATTACATGGTAGTTTTGGCTTCCAATTCATTTTGTATTTTTTGACAGTTTAATTGTATGTAGTCAAATTTCGTGATCCATAAAGTGCGTGTAATAAAGAAAATAATGTTCGAAGCCATCATTTGTGGCCTGTTGGTCCTGTTTCTCATTCCCTAATTCTCCAAGTAGTTGACAGGGTAGTGACCGGGGATATTATTAAGTAATTGATTATGGTGTGCTGATTGCTGTGGCTTCTGTAACACAACAACAGAAATTACCTAATAAGTTTCCATACTCTGGTGTGCTTTCTTTTCCCCCTGTTAATTTCTGGATTCTAAATTTTTAAATTTGAAAAATTTAAGAAGCAGAAGGGATATTTATATATTTTTTTATATACAGTATTTTTTAGGAGACAGGGATCAGCTGAGGTGTGATGACGCGTGCCTGTAATCCTGCACTGTGGAGGCAGGAAGATAGCAAGTAGGGGGCCAGCCTAGAATACGTAGTGAGGATCTGGCTCAAGAGATGTGCGCTTATACAGAGAGAGACAGACAGACAGACAGACAGAGATGAGTCTGTGTTCCCCAAACTGACCCAAACTCCTGAGCTAAAGCCTTCTGATTCCTACCTCAGCCTGGCCTATCCAGTAAATACTGAGATTCCTGAAGTCCCAGTTAAAGGACATTTGTAAACCTTCCTGATGTAACAGTGCCTTTCTGGTCCTCGTCCTAATTTTGTCCTCCTTCCTTGCCTGAGCAGTCTGGGGCCACATGAAGTCGCCCAAAGTTGTCCACCTTATCACTTACATACATTTCTTCGTCCACAGTGCGGGCAACTCAGCGCCTCAGCACAGTCACCCTGCAGCCACTGGAAGGGGTTGAGGGCAGCAGCGGGGGACAGACTGGCCTTCCTTCGGCTCCGTCCCTTGCCTTTGTCAAAGGGCGATGCATGCTCATCTCCCGGGCCCGCTTTGAAGTGGACATCAACTACTCGGAGCACCTGATAACACTGTTTAAACAGATGGATTCCCGGAAATATGGCAAGTACTTGGTTCTTGTGTGATCCTGGGATGTATGGTGAAAGGTTTGCTGTCCTGTGTTTGAATATCCCAAGTGACTTTTCATTTTGGTACTGGGGATGGAGTCCAGAGCCTTGTGCATGCTGGGTAAGTGCTCTACCACTGAGCTACATCCCCAGCCCAACTCAGTGACTTTCTTAGTAGAGCCTTCCATATGTGCCTCTTTTACAGGAGAAAGGTGACCCGTTCATTGTCCAGATATTTAATGGGGATTGTTTGTCCTGAGGTCTCCTAAAGAGAACACCCTGCAAGTTTCCCCAGTCACCAAGTCAGTGACATCTTTGGTAGAAGCAGATAAATTGTGACTTTAGCCATTTATACCCAGTTTTTATTTTGACATTCGCAGAACAGAGAAACAGTGGTTTCCATAAAAATAAATGCCTTTCTTAGACTAAAATGGGGATTGAACTTAGAGACTTCTCATTGAGCTGTGTCTCTCGACTTTGAAAATATTTTTTATTTTGAGACAGGCTCTCACTAGGTCATCAAATTGCCTGGCTGGGCTTGACTTGCAATCCTCTTGCTTCAGCCTCCCACAGTGCTAGGATTACAGGTATGTGTCACCACACCTGGCTAAGACAATAGTTTTCTAACTTGAGCATGCATGGAAACCACCGAGGGCTTGTTAAAATATGAGTTGCTGGGCCCCACTTTCCGATTCTGTAGCTGTTGGTTGGGAAAAAAACAATTGTGCTTCTACTGGACTCCCTGGTGCTGCTACTGCTGGTCAGGGCACCACGGGATCACAGTCTGAAAGGCTGCTCCGTAGCTGCACTGGGCTCCTTCCAAACCCTGGTGCTTGGTTTCCAACCCAGCGATTTATGTGATCTAAAGTAGGACTGGGGCATTGATGTTCTTAAAAGTCTTCAGGTGAGCTTAGTTACTACCCAGGCTTCAGAGTACTGAACAGTGGCTTAATTTTTTGTGTGAAGTTTTTCAAAAACTGCCTGGTCAGAATATGGGGGAGAGGAGGCATAGAAGTCAGGACTGCTGCAGTTTGTTCTGGCTCTCTTTGCCTTGGGCCATGTTGCTTTTAAAATGTGACATGACTCTTAGGGATCCATGTCTTCCTGCTCTTGGCATGGTTTTAGTCTTTTCCTTAGGGAAGCGGAGAGCAGCCCCTCTAGGTGCCATGCCTCACACCTCTACAGGCTGAGTTGTGGGAGACGCCGCCGCAGAGTTACCTGTGCCAGGAGAGCTTTCACTAGGGCCGGGGCTGCTTCATGGAGAGGGAGATGCTAGTGTGGGCTTCCATCTTGTAGCTGATGAGTTAGCTGATGATTGGACACAGGTTGCTGGGCCCAGCCCCCTCATGCATGAGATGCTCACAGGAGGGTTCTTTGCCCCCCACCCCTCAGATGTTGGCTTGGCTTGGGGTCACCCTTAAAAGGCAAATACAAGCCAGGCGTGGTGTGCACACTCTTAATCCCAGCCCGCAGGAGGCTGAGGCAGGAGGATCATTGTGAGTTTGAGACCAGCCTAGGCTACAAAGTGAGTTCAAGGCCAATCTAAACTACATAGTGAGACCCTATCTTAAAAAATAGGGCCGTGTGTGGTGGCTCTCGCCTTTAATCCCAGCACTCGGGAGGCTGAGGTAGCTGGAGCGTTGTGAGTTCAAGGCTGGCTTGGGCTACAACGTGAGCAAGGCCAGCCTGAATTACATAGTGTGACCCTACCTCAAAAAAAAAACTAGGGCTGGGAGTTTGGCTCAGTGGCTTAGGCGCCTGCTTGGTAGGCACGAAGTTGTGAGTTCGAACCCAGGTACCAAAAAAAAAAAAAAAAACCCAAAAAGAGGCGAATACAATGTCCTGTGCCTGTCGTGCAGATCACGTTGTGCACCAGGTCTGCTGTTTGAAGAGTAGATGCCACTAACGTCAATACCTGATCCTGCCCCCTCCAAGACTTCCTGAAATCATGATTGGCTTCTCCGTAGCTGTCACTCATGGGCTTTCTTGCCTGCTTCTCTGCTGCTATCAGAATAGCTGTGCTTGGGAAGAGGCCTCCTGGGCTATTCCTAGATTCAAGGCTGTCTTTCTGGTCTGATCTTTCCATCGGGTGACACCTGGACTTCCTTGTTCCTTACTGAAACTCACCATGTCCACAGTGCTTCTCTCTGACCACCTTGCTTTCACAATGACCTAACACCACAGAATTGACTTTTGCTGCCCAGAGCATTTGTCGAGTCCAACTTCCTTATTTTCTCTGCGGGTGGGTTGGTAGAGAAACCCCTTTAAATGATTAGCTAGTGGTGGGTAATAAGGTGCTCTCCCTTCTTAGTTAATATTATATGTATTTTGTGCTACACTGTGCTAATTAGCAAATGACATAATAATAATAATAGTAATTCATAACCAGCTTATTTTAAGTGTTCATTGTTTTCCAGGCTTACTTTTATCAACATTTGACATTTAAATTTCATGTAATTTTTAGGATAACCCTGTACTGTCCTCATTTTTCAGATGGAAAACCCGAGGCACAGAGACATTATATAACTTGCCCAAGGTTGCACAGCTAATAAGAGGCAGAGCTAGAATTTGAACATAGGCAGTTTAAGCACTGTGATAGCTCCACACTCTGTCCTCTGCTGCTCGTTTCCCCTGTGTAAAATGGAGCTGATAACAGCACCCATCTCACAGTTGTGAGGGCAGATGAGAGCGTGCGTGTCTCCTGGCACCGTGCCTGGATTGAAGTAAGTGTCACTAGCGTGAACTACAGTGGTTATCCCCGTCTTGGACATTCAGGGTGTTTCTGACCTGGGCCACCCCTGGTCACACATCCCTGTAGCACCTTTTATCACAACCTTGCAACTCAAACTTGTTACACCCCTGTCTTTCCTCTCTGCCTGTCTTTTGTCCCTATGTACTGCGGGTACTTTGAGGGCTGGTATGGTCTCATTTCTGTATCCCCAGTACAAACTCATGCCCAGCCACTTTGCTGGAGACCAATGGAGGTTTCCAGCACTGGGCAGTAAATGAGTGAATGTGGTGACATGGTAGGAGGGTGGTGTGTTCTGTCTGCTGATCTCTTTCTTCTCATTGCAGATGTCAAGACCAGGAAGTGGAACTTTCTCTTGGAAGAGCACAATAAACTAAGTGAGAAGCCCAACTTGCTTTTATTTATTTATTTATATTTTCAATTATGCTATTGTTAAGCTTTCAGTGTCTGCCTCGGATTTAATGTCTTTGAAAAGTTTCCTCCTCCCTCTGCCACAGTAACTTCAGAGGCTTGGACACAGTAGATAAAGGTGAGATGTTCTTGGGCAGCCTCGTCCACGTCCACTGACTCGGTGGCTTTGTGACAGCCCGTGTGGATGATGGGCCTTTGGTGCATGAGGGGATGGCGGTGCTGTTAAAGTTCTGAGGCCTTGGCGCACGCCTTTAATCCCAGCACTCGGAAGGCTGAGGTAGGCGGAGCGTTGTGGGTTCGAGGCCGGCTTGGGCTACAACGCGAGCACAAGGCCGGCCTGAGCTACATAGTGCGACCCTGCCTCAAAAAAGCCCGGGCCGGGAGTTTGGCTCAGTGCCTTAAGTGCCTGCCCTGGCAGGCGCGAGGTTGTGAGTTCAATCCCCTGTGCTGAAAAAAAAAAAAAAAAAAAAAAAAAAAAAAAAAAAAAAAAAGTAAAGTTCTGAGGCCTGGGAAGTCTCCCTGCTACCACAGATGTGTTAGAATGTGGGGTGTGGACTTTGGGAAGTAGAGGTGCCCTGGGATTGCTTAGCTTCGTCGGAAGCTACTGTGGATGACCTCTAGGAACAGGCTTTCAGTTTTACTTCTACCACTATGTGCTCATGAAGGTAGGGGAGTTTCAGGGTTATGGCTTCATAGTGGAATGTGTTCTGCCAGGCTCAGAAGTCCAGGCTGGGGAATGCATGAGGCATTTCAGAAGCTGACCACGGGCATCAAAAGAAAGAGAAGCCACTTTGGCATATCATTTTTCTTCTGTATGCTTCACTTGGGTGAGGCAGTAAATTCTGCTATGCCTGAGAAAGTAGGCGTGTGCGTATCTCAGCCTGCCCTGGAATGCCAGTTTCATCCATCCTCCAAGCTGTGGTGACTCTACAAGTGAGCATGCTGCTAGCACAGTGTGTATTCACCGGGGTCCCTGTGGGCTCGCTGGGTCAGTCAGTCAATGTGAGAATCACCCCAGAGAGATCTGACCCGCGCTGGGAGCTAGGAGTCATTGGCCATCTTGCCTGTCAGGCTGGGGCTTTAAGGAAGAGGGGGAAGCTGGGTTTCTTCCCTGTGTCTCCTGCTTATGTGACTTACTGTGTGATATCAGATAGATAATTCAACATTCTGAGTCCCACTTGTCCCTTCGGTAAAAAAGAGGATCTTTAATCCCTATCTGCTTTTAGTACCTTGAGGAAAGACTTGGTGTAAATTACAAGGGTAAGTGTAAATAGGAAGTGATGCTGTTTCGTATCGGTAAGTGCTGTCTGATGCAGAAAGGATAGCCGATGTTTGTCTAAGGCTAAGGCTCTCTGGCTGCTGCTATTTGAACTTGTGATTCAGAGAACTATGTGGCCAAACCTGAATTTTTATTAGAAATAGCAGTTAGTTCTTTTCTCTCATCTCTTTGTCTTTTGACCAAGAGAAAGCATATAAATATGTTAGCTATGAGGGCTTTGATTTTTATGGAATAACAAAAAGCAGGATACTTGCACCATTAGCAGATGAATATAATGGCAAAAAGCTGTCACTCACATAGCATTATGCATAGCGGTTTCTTATCTTTTGTGGACCATAGGCTCTTCAAAATATCTAATGGACGCAGTGGGTTCCTCACCCATAGAAACTTACACAGCGAACTCATATAAAAGTTTGCATTTCACATTGATACTTTCATGGATCCTGAGTTAGGAGTTCTGGATTTAGGATTATTGCATGTTTTCTTTTCCTTATGGTGTCCCCTGGAAGATAAGAATGATCCTCCTTATTTTGCATATGGATAAAGCCTTGGGCCCTGAGGAAGGAGACATTTGCTTTCTTTCCTGGGAGCTTTGCAGGCCCACAGTAAAGTCGGTGATAGAAATAAGACTAAAATTGCCATTTGCATTTATAACTGACCCATTATGACACTTTTGAAGCCAGCTTCATGAACCAAGAAGCTGGGGTGGGAAGGCACTGCAGACTACAGCACATTTTCCAATTTGGTTCTGATTCCACCATTAACACTGCAGAGCTGGGGGATCTGCGCTTCTCTCAGCCTGAGGTCTCCTTCCTCATGTGTGAAATTAGTTTACTGACCCCAAGCCACTGAGCGTGTGCATGTGAAGCTAATTAAGAAATGGCAATAAGACCTGAGTGAACAAATGCTCATTGATGACATGGTCAGAGTTCTTTTGTTTAGTAAAGCAGATCTAAGAGCTTTCTTCCTCCTTTCGAAGTGACTGGATTCCTTCTGCCCACAGTGAAATTGGCACGAGGCCTTTTGTTTTCCCCTGGCTGTCACAGTCCAGAAGGGTTGTCAACGATCTTGTCTTGTCAGCTGCTATTTGAAAACATTAGCATCTCTCAGCTGTGTGGCTACTAGCGTTTTGCCAAAGAGCTTTTTACAGAAATGACTTCTCGATGACTCATGAAGCCAGACAGCACATGCCTGTTATCTCTTTGTACCAGAGAAAGGACAATAGAGACAGGCGTTGACAAGGAATTGTAATGTTCTCCAAAACACACCCAGTTGGCTGAACTAGCAGCATGGGATTTTGGAGACAGCAGTTGGTAGGAGACAGAGTGGATGTTGGATGGCTGAAAGAACATAGTGCTTACAGAGGACAGCATTTCGTGCCCGCTGGGTCATCATCCCTGGGTTTTCATCAGGTATTTGAGTTCTAAAGATCTCTGTGATTAAAATGAAAATGGTTTTTGCAAGTCCATGAAGTGCTCAATCTCTTGAAGTGTGTAGAAATCAGCATGGTCAGATTTAATTTGGCTATATGTATTTCTATATCGGTATGGGCAGCTGATTTTTATATTAAAGCTGTCAAACTTACCTGGTTTGCTATTATGGTAATTGTTCATGGAAACCATTTCTGGAAGTAACAGGCACTTATATTTAATGAAGGATAGAAATGGGTTTAAATGTATTGAATGCACAAAGCAAATGCTTGTAGCAGTAGATGGCTCATACCCCCACATTGACGTTAGTATTTGCAGGGAAACTAACTGGCGGGTGTGGTTGAAGATGTTTGGAATACTTTGTGAGGATATTAAAACATTTGATCACTCATGAGTATGGGATAGAAAACCAACAGCTTTAGAATTTCAAGTAATACTGGGTAGAATGAAATATATCTTCTTTCTCTTGGTATCTGAGGACAGTTAGCTCCTAGTTAGATTTCTGTGACTTCCAGGGAGTCCTTGAAAGGATCAAAGAAAAAAAGCAACTGAAGATCTGTAAGTGATGGTTACTCTTCTCATTTGATTTTTTTCAAAGCATAATGATAAAAGGGAATACATGGAAGCTACCACTCACCAGGTAGCACTTGTGACCAGTAGTTTACTATTATTCTACCAGCAGTCTCTGCCATCTTCTGTCATCCTTTTCTGTCTCCAGTTTATTCATTTTGCTTTTCTGTTATAAAGGCATGGATTTTTGTTTTCTTTTTTCTTCCTTTTAAGATTAGGTGAGGCTAAATTGCTTCAAAAAGCGAATTCAGTGCAATTAATTGGCTTTCATTTCCAGATAAATCCCAGGTAGTTTCTTTTTTCCACCTAGATTAATGGCCCTGACTAGATAAAGAGGTTTCTCCATCCTGTATGTAGGAGTTTAGGACTTGCATACTTGGAAGAAGAGTAAAGTGTCCTAAATCGAGGTCCAAGTAATAGTCATTCTAAGTTACAGTGCTGACTGTAAACTTAGCAGATGTTGCTAAACTTTTTTCTTTTTTTCTTTTTTAATTACTGGGGATCCAACCCAGAGCCTTACAAAAGATAGGCAGCCGAGTGTGGTGGTGAATGCCTGTAGTCCCAGCACTTGAGAGGCTGAGGTAAGAAGATCTCTAGCCTGGGCCCCGTAGTGAGTTCAAGGACAGCCTGAACTGCATAGCGAGACTCTGTCTTAAAAAAAAAAAAAAAAAAAGGCAAGTGCTTTTGTTCTGTGCTGTTCCCTCAGCTGGATGAACTTTATTTATTTATTTTTGTTTTTCTGAGACAAGGTCTCTGTGATTCAGGCTGGCCTTGAAGTCACTGTGCAGCCCAGGCTGGCCTTGAACTTATAGCAATCCTCTTTCCTCAATCTCCCGAGTGCTGGGATTACAGGAGTGTGTCTCCATGCCTGGCTTGCCAGGCTCTCTTGAGTACACTCCTGGCATCTCCATACACAGCGTCATTTCTGTCTGTGGACAATAGGTGATTTAGCGTTCATTGCCTCCTCAAATTTGCTGTGAGTTTGAGGCCAGGCTGGGCTACATAGTGAGTTCAAGGCCAGTCTCAAAAACCAAACAAACAAAATTAAGTTATAAAAATCAGTCCCAGAAACACTTGATAATTCTTTCCAGCACTTGTATATAGACTCCTAAATTGCGTTTGCCTTACTTAGTGGCCTCTTACAGAAAATAAGGATCAGAAAGAGAAAACTAGGGCCAGGGATATAGCTCAGTGGCACAGTGCCTGCCTGGCAAGTGTGAGGTCCTGAGTTCGATTTCTGATACCAAACAAACAAACAAAAAAAATGAGTCCTCCAGAGAATTAGTTTCATATACTCAGTTGGGATCCAACTGTCAGCCCCCAGGGTGCCCTCCAGGTAGCCTTTATGGGAAGATGGCAGGTAGCAGAAGTCCACTTACTGAACTGTGTAACAGGAGCCTCTTTCCCTTCCCCACATCTTTCCTCACGTGAACACTGTGGCTCACGCACCTCCCTTCCTCTTTCCAGTTACACAAGCACGTGCCCTCCCGCAGGTTCAGTTGGAACCTCTGCCCAAGACACTCACCCTGGCATTTGCGTCTCAGCTGGAGAAGACCTCCCTCCGCCTCACAGCAGATGTTCCTGAGGCAGACCTTTCTGGAGTGGATGACAAGCTTGTGTCTAACCTGATGCCCTTTCAGAGAGCGGGAGTCAAGTAAGTTCCTGATCTTCCTCTTGCTTGAATTTCATCACTCATCCCAGACTGGGTTCAAATGCTTCCTCTTTTGTGAACACTCACCTTGCATGGATGGCTAGAAGCTATTACCAAAACTTTCCTGTAACCATTGATTTCAAATTCAATGAGTTAACTAAGACTCTGGATCACAGATGTGCAGAAACCCAGTTCTGACTAGCCAAAGGAAAGACATTTCTCATTGCATGTGGCAGAAAATCCAGCATCTCTGAAGATTACGCCAGGGTGTTCTGTCCCTCTCTCACCTGTTTTCTTCTTAATTTGCACTGTTCTCAGCCCACTGCTCCTCCCTGTGGCGGCTAGATTAGCAACCCAGCCAGAACACTTCTTTCCTGAGGGATCTGACACTGCTGAGGCTTAATGTGATGACACTGGAGCCAGTTGTGTGGGGTTGGAGTCTTGAAGTCTTGCTTAGATTCAGAGATACGCTTATCTTTGGAGCCAGAGGTTAGGGCCTACCCCACCTGAACTGAGAATGACTCTCCTTAAGAAAGTCAAAATAAACTGTGCAGCAGTGATGGCGAACCTTTTAGTGATGAGTGCCCACACTGCAACCCAGAACGCACTTATTTATCGCAAAGTGCCACCACTGCAGTTAAACCTGAATACTGAGGTTTTAGTTTAGGAGAAACTCATAAAACTCATAGAGAAGTAATGTGACTTAGAGCCATCCTTAGGCAATGTGGCTGGAGACAGAACCTACACAAGGGAGGGAACCTCCGTTAGCAGTGGAGCTGACAAACCACCAGAGCTCATCTGCTTGAAGTCTGATCATGGAGTTCTGGTGAAAGCTTGGTCACTACTCCTACCCTGATCTCTGTGTGTCCCTTAGCACAGCCTTACATTCTCATGTTTCTGGCCCTGTCTGCCACCCTTTTCTTCTTTTCTCCCCCGTATTAGTTACTTTGCCGTTACTGGGACAAAATAACTGATAGTCCCAATTTAAAGGAGGAGAGGTTTTGGCTCATGATTTCAGTAGATTCAGTTCATGATTGGCTGGCTCCAAGGCAGAACTGCATAGTGGAATGTCTTGATAGAGGAAAGCTGTTCACCACCTGGTAGTCGGGAAGTAGAGGAGGAAGGCAGGAGCTGAGGCCAACAATATTGCCTTCCAGGTCACGCTCCCAGTGACTCACCCTGGCTACACCTCTCAAAGTGAGCCTTTGGGAGGACATTTCACATCTGGACCATAACATGTTCCATCTTCTATCTTTTAGATAACGCATTTTGCAGAGTCTTATCTTGCTTTGCCATTTCAGTTCTTCATCTGTTAAGATGCTCTTTGGGCCTCATTTTCACCAGGCTCAGGGTGGTTTACCCCTCTGATCTTTCTTCCCCTGGCTTTACTGTAGTGAGACAGGTTGCCTACTGTGCCCATTAGGCATCACCTGTCTGCCCTCCAACTCCTTAACAGTCCATTAAGAGATCCTGGTGCCTATGTGGTGAGTGCTGGTTTAGCCAGTTCACCCCATTATGGTGAGGGGTCTTATTGCAACGGCAGGCAGAAACATGGAAACGACATCCAGGATTGGGAGGCAGACTTATTTACATGGATAGGCACTGATCGTGATCATTCCCAGAATACCAGGCCCTGATCTCTGGTGCTCTAGGGCTTACATTAAATAAGCAAGCAGGAAGTACAGAGGCAGGCTGGCTTGTCGTTTGGGGATCGGTTTATACAACGTGCGTCACAGTGACCAGCTATGCATCAGAGTGACCAGCCGATTCTAAGAGACAGAAGCAACTAGAACTGGGACAGGAATACTACCTGGGCAACTAAGAAACTGAAGTAGACTGACTGGGGGGCCATTTTCTGTTACATTATGTGCATGGTACCCCAGGCAGATGTATATGTGACTACAGCTTTAGCTGCAGAACCGGAATGTGGCCTGGAATGTCATCTTTTTTCTCTTTATGGCTCCGAAGCTGCTTATGTAGGCTTTCTTTAAAACTTTCCAATTAAATCCAGATTTTAGCTTTTAACTTCTGAAAAGGTAGAGGTTTGATACAGAGGCAAGGAAGGCTGTCAATTCCATGTTTTTTTTTTTTTTAAATGTAAGAGCTACAGTTAAACATACTTAAATTTATAAAACAGAATCGCTTAGACATAATCAGCTTTAAAAAATGTCTGAATGGTCCCATTCAACAGAAGAATGTGTCCAGCGTCAGAATTACTTACCTACAGTCACTTGGCTATAGAAATGGAATTGAACTGGGTATGGTGGCGCATACCTATAGTCCCTGTACTTGGGAGACCGAGGCAGGAGGATTGCTTTGAATTTGAGGCCAGCCTGGGCTACATAATGAGTTTAAGGTCAGTCAGAACTACATGGCAAGACCTTGTCTCAACCCCATCCAACAAAATTGAGACTTTAATCTCTGGTTTCTGATGATGCATGTAGCATTTTTTTTGTTTTGTTTTTACCTATCATGCCAAAGATGTATTCAGCTGGGTTTCTCTGTTATTCAGGTCTTTTCCTTATTGTCTTTGGTGGTGGGGGGATGGGATGGAGCGTGTGGTGCTCTGCTCCTTAGTTGGGCTCCTTCAAGGCAGGGAAAAGGGAAAGAATGTGAAATTCAGGGGATCCATTCTGCTTTGAGGGTGGCCAGATGGATCAACCATCTGGAAGCTGTAGGCAGCAGAGCTGAGGAGGCTGAGACAAAAACATTAGCCGGGTGTGGTGTTCTCCATGGATTTCACCACTTGGGTGCTGCCTGTCCTCCCTGGCCACCAGATTTGCAAATCAGAAAGTGAGGTAGGGAAGGAGAGTTTTCACACTCAACCTCCCCCCATTTATCCATGCTGTGGGTTGATCCCAGAACTGGTCCAGAAGATTTCAGAGAGGCAGGGGTGCCAGAGGAGCCGGGCCTGCTGAAGAGAGGAGGTGGCAGCCACTGGGGTTCTTTGTCCCTTTGTCCCCCATGGAGGGACATGCTGACCAAGGCCAGAGCTGTAGACATGGGTGCTGCCTCTCACCTGGGTGGCTGATGTAGCTGCTGGGAGGGCGGATGTGTTGTGGCATGCTGCCCATTGCCCTCTGTGCTGTTGGGCCTTGGATATGTCGGCCTCAGGTCCCAGAGACCTGCTGCTCTGGTTCCCATCTTAAGAAACATTGTTCTCCCACAATCAGAAAGCCCAGGTGCAGCCTAGAAATCTTGCAGGCCATGCCAGTGATTGAAAGAGCTTGTGTTCTCTATTTGTATTGTATAAGAAGGAAAGAAAACAAGCTACTCTTCCTCTTGTTTGCAAGCATTTAATCAGTTTTTTAGGATTTAGTTGCAAGAAGACTGGAGTGAGGGACCAGACCTGTGGTGCTCAGGATCATCTTAGCTTTTCACCGATTTCGCCTTGACTCAGGAAAGTCATTTTACTGTTTGTCTTGCTTATTTTTCTTTTCGTGGAATAACAGTTATAATAGAAACATTTCCTTAGCACTTAGGAAGGTGCCAAGCCTCCCAAAGTCTTACGTGCTTTGTGTGTTATCCTCGTCCTCCCCACACTCCCCGGGGCAGGTTCTGTTGTTTTCCTGTCTCGTTGCTGTGGGAACTGAGGCATAGCGGTGTGGAAACCTGGGTGGCTGCTCCACAGCGGAATTGGGATCCCAGCTCGGGCCCGGCTGGCTCCAGAGCAGTGGATTCCATTCTCACCACAGAGCATGAGCCCAGCTTGCTGCCCTTCAGGACTCCTGGCTCCTGGAGTGAAAACCCTTGCTGAGGTCATGCCCACCCCCATAAACCCCCACTCCCATCTTCTCCTCTGTGTACCTCCCTCTGGTGTACCCAGCAGTTCTTGCCCAGCCCCACACTTTGCCTTTCTCCATATGCAATGTACTCTGATCTTCAGAAAGCCTTATTTTTAACTCTGTTTTATTTAGGGTTTGGGTTAGGGTCACAGATAGCTTAGCACACCTCTCGTTCACATCCCCCTGGGCTGCCTGTGCTGGGTTCAGGCTCACCCCTCTCCTTTGAGCTTTCTCCCTCAGTTCATGTGGCCTGTGGTCTTCAAGATCTTCTCCCTCCCACTTGACAACCGTTCCACATTTTCCCTGTCTTGACCTTTGCTCTCTCTTTTCCTTTTATTCTGCCTGCTGCCTCGCTCATGCCCCTTCTGTTTGGAGAAGCAGGTCTTGTAGTACCTGCCCCCAACCTTGTGTCTCTGCTCTTAGTGGTGCCAGCTCAGCTAAACAAGGACTCTGTTGGCGTGCAGACTGCACTGCTCACCCTGCCTTGTCTGCTTGCAGTTTTGCCATAGCAAAAAGAGGCCGCCTGCTGCTTGCCGATGACATGGGCCTGGGGAAGACCCTCCAAGCCATCTGTATAGCTGCCTTCTACCGGAAGGAGTGGCCCCTCCTGGTGGTGGCCCCGTCCTCTGTGCGCTTCACCTGGGAGCAGGTTGGTTCTCTTTGTGTTGGAATTAGAGAAAGAAGATTTTTCTTGGGAGAGGAGCAACAACATAATGGTTTGGAGACAGGACCTGGGATCTTTAAAGGGTCTGTCAGGTAATGACTGGAAGAGACATGAGCTGGTGTCCATTTTCTGACTCACAGGGAGAAAACCCACCGGCTTAGGGACATTGTCAGTCCATCGCAGGCACTTCCGGTAGCCCTGCGCCCTGTATCTACCATGCTTGGTTTCCCAAACACTTTTAACTCCTTTGTCTTCCTTAATCCATAACAACAGTGAGTCCCTTTACAGATGAGCAGATCGAATGTCAAATGGGTTAAGTGCCATGCCTTCTGCTTTTGGGGACCAGGGTGGGACTTGAGATGTCCTCCTGGCTTCTGGGCTCAGCGTTTGCCTCTGTAGAGGGTGGGAGACCTGAACTTTGGGGTATCACATCCCCTGTACAAACTCAGTGCAGAAGGAGGACCTGGCCGTCTCCCTGGCTTCATGCTACCGATGTCGGCCTCCTCCTTCCTCACAGCTTGGCTTCTTCCTAAGACCTCTGTGAGGCGTGAGGGAGAGGAGGCAGCTCTGCCTGCTGCTGACCACTCTGCTGCCCAGCTGTGCCACTCTGACCAGAGAGAAGGTGAGGAAACTTACAAGAATGTCTGTGGAAAAAATACCCCATCCTTTTCCCGACCTGGGGATCTGACTTCTGCCAGTCCCTGTAGAGAGCGGCCACTGGGTACATACCTTGTGTGTGTTCGCCTCCCTCAGCACCGCAGACATTCCAGGGAAGAGTCAGGTAGATGGTTGCAAGTGAGACTGAGAGAAGGCCAGCACTCCCAGTGACAGAGAGCGCAACCCAGCTGGGCTGAGGGGTGCTGCTGTGGAGGCACATGTGTCTCCCCCTGGCTCCAGGAACCAGGTTCCAGTAGTTGCTGGAGAGAGCGCCTTTGTAGCACATTGACTGAAATATCGTCATCACCAGTAAACACCATTGACCTTCATTCCACCATGCTCTTTATAAAATTCTTCCCCAAGAGAAACTTATCCACTCAGAGATCCCAGAGGTGAAATCCACAGAAACCACGAAGGGCCTGCTAGCAAAAGGAGGGGAGAGTCTGGTCAGTGGAGAGTAAAGGGGACGGGGAGGGAGGTGTGGAGATGACAAGGATTTGGGTAGACATAGGCGGGTGTGGAAGGAGAGAGGCCGAGTTTGTTTTCAGGGACTGTTAAATGGTCCACATTGAGAGAGCGCTGTCGGTGGGTTGGCTGGGGTCACAGCTGGCCTGTCATCGGTGTATTTTGTTGTCTCCTGTCTCCCACAGGCCTTCCTCCAGTGGCTGCCATCTGTGAGGCCAGAAAATATCAACGTGGTGGTGAATGGGAAGGGCTGCCTGACAGCTGGCTTGGTCAACATAGTCAGTTTTGACCTTCTGAGCAAGTTGGAAAGACAGCTAAAAACCTCTTTCAAAGTCGTCATCATTGTAAGTGATTGGCAAGATCCAGAAGTCCTCTTATCTCTGTGGAAGCTCGGAAGCTGTGTGGTCTCACTGAGCCTCTCTTGGCTTCTCAGGGAACTGAAATCGCTGTCTTTATTTTATGGGGAATTGGCATCTCACTCCTCCCACGTCACGCTCCTCAGCCCTGGCTGCGTATTAGCATCTTCTGGGGAGCTTTTAAAGACTGTGACTGAGTGAGTCTGTGCCGGAGTTTCTGGCCCATCTCTTCTGCAGCAGGAGGCCACAGCTGGAGGCCAGCACACAGATCTGAGACCACCTGGGGCTCCGGGGCCTGCAGCCTAGACCGCAAGCATGCGTGTCTACAGCAGTGCCAGCTTGTCAGAGGGGCTCAGGTGTACAGTTCAGCAATTAATAATTCTCCTGCCAATCAATCCGAAGGTACTCCAAACCCCTAAAAGAAAAATGTGCACCTTTTACTTCAGTTGATCATTAAAGGAGGCTTTCCTGGAGCCCTGATCCCAGTTCCAAAAGCACATCTTTCAACCACTGGCTTCCTTTCTGAGGAAAGTCTGGGTAGATGTGGTACCCGGCCAGCCCTGGCCATACATAGTGTGTTGACAGAACTCCCCAGTAAAATGTTATGAGAACTCAAAAAAGGAGACGACACAGTCGCTGACCTCAGGGGATCTCTTACGTTTTCTGGACAGGAGAACCGCACTGTGTTCTCAGCATACACAAACAGAAGTGTTTAGATTTTCTCGAAGCTAGCTGGGTAGCAAGTGTTTGGTGAAGTCATTTCTGGTTTGGCACAAATTCCAAGTGTGGCTTTGAAAAATGCCAGCATCCAAGTGAAATGAAAACATTAAAATAATATCCCAGGGTGGATGGTGATGGCTCCAAGGCGTAGGGAGAGTAATGTGTGTCTTCATTTCTTGTGTGTTACCTGCACTAGGAACTTCATGTATAACCACTGATCTTCCCTGTTCCCCTCCGAGCCGTGTTATTTTTTGTTCTTGTGAGTTAATCTGCTTCACAGCTGATGAAGCTGACAGTGGGAGCAGGTCCATCATTTGCCTACGGACCCAAAGCCAGCCAGAGAATCACTGATTAAAGCTGTTTGTGTCTGGCTTCAGAATCCGTGCTTGCCTGTTTCTACAGTGTGGGCTTTGGCAAGCTGCTTACCACCAGGGTTTATTCTGGTAAAGTCAAAACCCTGTCCTCTTCTGACTTCAGAGAAATACAGGCAGGAACAAAGTGGCAACTCTTGAGGTGTCACACTTCTCAGGAGAGGCTTCGGTTTCAAGCCATTGTCATGATGCATTCCAGTACTGCTACACTGTTACCCTCTGGTCATATGCTTGTACTTTCTGCAGTTTCTCTATCAATTCCATTACCCTGACTGTTGCGAGGATGTGTCGTGAAATAGGAGTACGGATGTAACACCCGGGGTTCACGGACTAGAGACTGGCTTGACATCACACTCCCTCCGTCGTTCTCCCCAGGTCCTTGTTCGTCATAGCTGAAATGGAATGGGGGCCTTGTAGGTTCTTTTCAGGGACAAAGCCAGGACATCTCCTAGGCAGCTGATAATGTGGAATGCTTATGAAGAGGCAGGACTGGGCTAAGGGCTACTAGTGGGTAAACCCATTTCAGACTTGGAGCAACCCGATGGATTAGGAGGTATCATTACACCCATTCGACAGATGGAGAAACTGGTACCATTGGGAGGTCAGTTAGCGACTCAGAGTCACATAGCAAGGAATTGGACTTGGAATGTGTGTTAGCATGGAAATTCCCCTTAGATCCTTTGAATGCGTTAGTTACTAATTTGGCTTTACAACATATGACAGATTCTTTGTTTATCCACAGAGTGCAGAGCTGATACTCATCAAGCTCCATGTTCTCAACAGAACAGTCTCTGGAAGACAGGGCTCGTGCTGCCTTCAGTTCCCGTAGTGTTTTATTTATTCCCGCCGCAGTGGCAGTAGGGTGCCTGACTTGCTTACTGCACGGTGACCCCGAGGGCAGGCCCTGGACCCCAGAGCTTCGTGCCAGTGCAGGGCACACGGCGGATCTGAAGGACACTTGCCTCTCCTGCTGTGTGGATGCAGGATGGCGCTTACGAAGCATGAATCACCTTTCAGTAGTTTGTTCCCCACAGGCGGCCTCTGAGAGGGGCAGAGTCGGGGGATTCCCTGACCCAGCTGTCTAAGCAGAAAACTGTCTCTGGAGGAATGAAACGACTCACCCAGAGTGCTGGCAAGAGGCTGTCCCGCAGGCCTGGCTCCACCACTCGGTCTCTGACTGGGGGCACGCTTAGGGATGCGCCCATAGCGCAGATGCCAGGCCAGGGCCAGCTTCCCTGTGGCCCCTGTGTCCTCTCAGGATCGGGCCTTGTTCACTGTGTGGCCCTTTCTTTCAGGATGAATCTCACTTCCTCAAAAACAGCAAGACCGCCCGCTGCCGCGCTGCTGTGCCCATCCTGAAGGTGAGTACCACTGAGGGCGCCTTGGGGCCAGCACCGCCTGCATTGTGAGATCCATTGTATTTGTGGGCAGGTGTGCGGGGTCTTAGGAGAACAGGCCCGGCCCTGGCTGTGTGCTGTGGGCAGAACTCAGCATCAGCTCAGGGCATCTCCTTGGGCTTGGGTGCCGGCTCCATTTTCTTTCCTGACGTCTGACTGAGGACCCAGTAGTGCAGATGGAGACGCGTTAAAGCTCACAGGCCCAGATGGGGCTGTACTCCGGGGTCCTCCTCTGGCTTCCTGCCTGGATAGGGGAAAACCTATAGCAGCTTGTCCACCAGACAGCTCATGAGAAACTGAGTCACCCGTAGGAGAGGCCAAGGTGCTGGGAACCAAGAGTGATGAGTTACCCATCTTAGAACCAGGCCAGGGCCAGTGGGTACGAGAAGTAACCCTGGCAGAGCTGGGCCACCCTTGGAAGCCAGCCCTGAGGCCTCTGCTTCACAGGAAGTTCCGCCGCCCGCATTCCCTCCCGTGGGAGACTCCCCGGCCTCTGAGCGCTTGGAGCACTTTGGGGAGTGTAAGTTCCGCTCGGAGTGGGCTGGGGTGAGGGTGTGGCGCAGGTCCAGGGCTTCATTTGCGCATGTCTGACACACACTGCAGCTCCCTGTTCCACCTGCGCTTTGGCCTGCATGTTCTGTGGTGTGTTCCCCCATTCTTACAGGGAACAGGCCCCCAACTT
Organism: Dasyprocta punctata; assembly: GCA_004363535.1. Classification (NCBI taxonomy): domain Eukaryota; kingdom Metazoa; phylum Chordata; class Mammalia; order Rodentia; family Dasyproctidae; genus Dasyprocta; species Dasyprocta punctata. Next base: position 42,956 of record RJWM01010441.1, on the reverse strand, counting down.
TCCTTCCATCTTTTTGGAGTGGGTTTCTTCCTAAAATTAGGGGAGGAGTATGAAAATAGTGTTTTCTCTCAGTACAAGTTAGCAGTCTCTCAGAGATCTGACTTTAGAGGAACCCACTTTGGTTGATGTAGACCAAGGAAATGCAAGTTTGAGTTCATCCCACACTCTAGTAAGGCAGCCCCTGGATCACACCTGCATTTCGAAGCTGCAACTTTTATTGCTTAAAGGAAGTTTTCATCCGAACACTTGGGAGGCTGAGACAGGAGGATCACAAGTTCTAGACCACCCTGGCCTAAGTAAGCAAGACCATCTCAAAACAATTTAAAAAAAAAAAGTAGCTTTTACATGTGACTAAATTAAAGAGAACAGATTTGCTAAATGTTGGTGAAGCTTAGCATTTGAAAACCAAATTTTTCCACCTCTCCACAAAACACTCCTAAATGAACTATTTACTTATTTCAAGTTTTAATATATTTAGGAATAACTGGTAATGTGGTAAATCTTCCAAGGCAAGGATATGTTGTGTGCTCAGCATGAAAGATAAGTCTTTTACTTAAAAAGCTTGGCTGTCTGATATTACCTATAAATATTTATATGATAATAGCCATTGATGGACACACACAATGAACTCCTTCTAGGGGAAGTAACTTGTCTTTGAGAGGCTTTAATATGTTTTTTTCTTTGAAAAAATGTTAATAGGCCTTAGTACTGTGATTCCAATATTATGACCATGACTGAAATTAAATCTGTACCAGTGATTATTTAGACAAAAGAAGTTACACAATAGATAGATTGTATCATTAAACTTGTAATATGAATGCTTCTTAGCAACGCCTTGTCAAGGCAGCAGTTGCCGAATGGGGCTCATGGAACCACACAGTGGGTTCTGAAGCCGGTGCCTCCAAGCGAGGCCTTTGGAAGCAGCATACACATCTTTAATACCTTGGGTGTATTTCAAAGTGACATGCTGAAAACCAGTCTTTCAGCTGCCGTATGTTTGCTTTTTTATTTGTTGTAGCACTTGGGTGCATTAGTATTTTAAAATAGGATCCATGAATATGGCCTGTTGAAGTCCTACTCTTCTGTAATGTTCTGTAATTTTCTATAATGCAGTGCAGTGGCAGGAGTAGGGCGGGACATTCAATGCTATTCTGTCACCTCTCTGCTGTATATTTATCTAGATTGGACTTGTTCAACCTTGGCACTACTGAACTGGTTGGTTCTTTGTCATGGGGCTGTCCTGTGCATGTAGGGTATTCAGCAGCATCCTTGACCTCTAACTGAGATGCCAGGAGTACTGTCAGTGTTGACAATCAAAATTGTCCCCAGATCTTGCCAGATGTCCCCTGTGAGGACACACCACTCCCCATCCACATGTAGAACCATGGATGTTTTGTGGCTTGTGTCTAGACGTCCCCCTAAAGTCTCATGCAGTCATAGGTGGGGCTTTTTCAGAGGTAGCTGGATCTAGAGTGTGTGATTGATTCATGGTGCAATGCTAGGATTAAGGGTGGTGCTAGGATTAAGGGTGGGTGATTACTAAATCAGTCCACTCATTGGTTTGACACTGCCCTAATTCTAGTAGCCAGGGTAAGATAAAAAGGCAGAAAGATGCTCTTAAGGCTCCCCTGTTGCTTTGTTACTGTCTGCCTGCCATGAACTGTTTCTCTGTGAGGCCTGTCTGCCATGCCATCCTGCCTTGGAGCTGGCTGATTATGGACTGAAACCTCTATAAACTGTGAGCTAAATAAATCTTTCCCCCTCTAACTTTGGGTGTCAGGTATTTTGTCTCAGCAACAAGAGAAAAGTAACTAAGACAATAAGTAAATGACTCTGAATGCTTTTGTATTAGGAAGATAGTTGAGAGGAAGTAAGATATGTATTTGAAAAGCCACATAAGGACCGATTTAATATCACTTGATTGTACATTTCTTAGAATTGTATTTTGATAATTAATATCACAAGGTATTTTTAGCAAATGTGCTTCATGAGGGAATTGGATTTAATCATACAATACAGGAGAGCAGGGTTAGCTAATGTCTAGCAAATGTGGGTTTGTAATTGGCGACAGCAGTTAGTGGAGAGAGTGTGGGTTAAGAAATTACTGTCATTATCCCCTGGGAAAGGTGAAATCTGACATCTTTCTTCCCTAACAGTGTTATTTACCTGGGTTTTTTGTTGCTTTGTGTTTTTAAAATAGGGTCTTGCTATGTATGTAGGCTGGCCTCAAACTCTCAATCCTCCTGACTTGGTCTCCTGAGTCCTGGAATTACAGGTGTGTGCCATTACGGCTGGCCAAGATCATCATTTTTAATGACTGTGGAGCATTCTGTTGTATAAACACATCCTGTTATTTAGCCTTCAGTGTCAGGCACTTGGTCATTTTTCCTTTTTACAGTTATAAACAGTTCTGCAAGTGAACATCAACCTCTGATATGTACCTCGCATGCTTATCCTATTAGAACAAATGGTTATGAGCGGAATTGCTGAGTTAGTTTTCATGTTGCCAGTCCAGCTGGGCAGAACCGTTTGCGCAGTCATGGGCCTTTGCTCCACATGATACCAGTTCTGTGGATTCACATCACTCTTTTGAATATCAGAGTGGGGCTGGGGTTTTTATTCAGTTTAGTTGGTTTGTTTACATTGGTTTTTGTTGTTGTGGAATCAGTATAATAGCAAAGTTCTACTTTTTGAAAGGCAAAAGGCCTCCAGAATCCCACCATCCTTTTTTAATAAGTAGCTGTTCCTCTTTCTCTGTATTTTCATGTCTCTAAAGATGGGTGAGATGAGACATTGACTAAAAAGCTCACACTTTTTCCTTTCTCTGTTAGGCAGTACTGGGGATTGAGCTCAAGGCCTTCACGCTGAGCTTCATCCCGTTGTTTTTTTTTTTTTTTTTTTTTTTTTTTTGAGATGAAATCTTGGTAAATCACTGATTTGCCAAGGCTGATCTCAAATTTCTGATCCTTCTGCCTTATCCTTCCAGAATGCTGAGCTGGCGTGTGCTGCCCTGCCCAGCTCTTTCACCTTTTCTTATTACAGTGGTTCAAATAGATGCTAAATTCAAGTAGTGCAAAAGAGTAGGCAGTGAAAAATACATCTTTCTCCTCCCTTAGGAGACAAACCCCAAAGCCAGCCATAGTTACCAGGTTTTTTTGGTTTGCTCCTATGAAATAGCCTACTCCTGTGTAAATAAAAATGTGTTTCTTCCTTCCAGAGGGTTCTACAACGATTATTTCATACCTACCTTTTTTCCCTTAATAACTTACCTTGAAAGTCATTCCAGATGACTCTGCCTCATTCTTACAAATACAATTCTGTTGAAGAAAGCCATCAAAATATATGTCCTCTATTCCATTTTGATGGGTCTGTAGCCGAATTGTAGCTCTTCTGTACATCACTGCAGGGACCATCTTTTCCCGTGATGTAGAAGTGTGGAGCAGAAGACCCAGTCCCTGTGCATGCGTGAGAGCTGGCTCTTAGCCTTTTACAGGTCAGAGGGGAGGGGGTGTCAGCTGGCAGGTTCTGATTTCCACCCTGGTGTGATGAGGCTACAGAAGTCCCTGTGTCCAGCTGTTCTGGTTTATTTTCTCAAGTTCATTACAGAACCAAACTGTAAAAGGAAATTATTGGAGTCTGCTATTTAAGGAAGAAATCTACCTTTGTTTTTCATTTTAGTATGTATGCTGTCTTAGTAATACCCATACACAAGTGGTTTGCATACCTTAAAGCTCTGAATGACTTCACTTTTAATCTGTGATTATTACAGTTTGCCCTGTTCTCATTTTAGAAACTCGGTGTTTTAAATCAGTACACCTATAGTCGCAGTCTTCATTCTGTCTGTCCTTATCCACAATTTTATTGATAACAGAGCAGTGATACTTGCTTAGCTTGAAAGCACTGTGTTTCATGCAGTTCAGTTTGGTAGTGTCAGTGCCCGTCAGACTTTTGACACAAGCAAGGACATAAAAGGTATCAGAGTGGTACCAGGGGCAGCATTTTTGGTCAACAGTGGCCATAATTAAGCCATTTGTCATGATTTGGTCAGGGAGATGCACTCGGGACATTGCGGCTTTTGTTTTCTGTTTTGAGACAGGGTCTTACTGTATTATTCAGAGTAGTCTTGAACTCCTGAGCACAAATTATCCTCTTGCCTCACCCTCCCGAGTAGCTGGGACTGTAGGCGCATGCCACCACTCCTGGCAGGGGGCCCTGTGAAGAACAGCGCCTCCGTCATCTTCCCTCATTCCCATCACTAGATTTTTCCTGCATCCTGAGCTTTTCCTCTGTATGCAGGCCTTCAGTTCACCTGCAGGTGTTCACTCTGCTGTTTTTTTCTGTGGTTCTTGCATTTTTTTTTTTTTCTTGATGTTCTTGATCAGGGTGCTTTTGATTGCTTGTTCCTATGCTAATCTGGCTACTCTATTTATTCTATACTTTAGCTTTCTAGGTGCCTTTTTTTTTAGCCGGGAGAGTTAACTGTAAAGTGTTCAGTTTAGTGTAGATTTATGTAGAGTTTTGCATGTTTGTTTTTCTGGATTGGAACGTCTCAGAGGTGGAGAGAGATAAATTATGAAAGTTGTTTGTGGCCCAGCATAGATTACAGACCTCATGAAATGACAGTGGTGACAATGTGAATGTGTGGGGACTGAGCATGGAAAAGGCAATCTCCTTGCATAACAGTGGAGACGTCCTTATGGTTTCTTCCCAGAGCTGACCTTTTGCTTTCTGCACAAAGCTGCTGCTGCTCAGCTGGGCGTGGTGGCGCATGCCTTTAATCCCAGCACTCGGGAGGCTGAGGCAGGAGGATCGTTGTGAGTTTGAGACCAGCCTGGGCTACAAAGTGAGTTCAAGGTCAGCCTGAACTGTATAGTGAGACCCTGTCTCAAAAAATAGGACCGGGGATTTAGCTCAGTGGCCTAAGTGCCTGCCTGGCAGGTGCAAGTTTGTGAGTTCAATCCCAGGTACCAAAAAAAAAAAAAAAAAAAAGCTGCTGCTGCTTTTCCCACTCACAAATGTCCACTTGCACCAGTTTCCTCACCCGCGACGGAATCATATGGGCGAACTGACTCAGTGTAACTGTCGTGTCAATATCCGACAGAAGACCCAGGAGTTAACTCTGATCACCTGGTTTGTGAACTGGTTTTGTCTGGACTGCATCCACAGGCAGAGACACAAGGAGTAGGTTTGGGAGGATGGACAGATTTCCTCTTACTGATGGAACTTTTCATTTTGCCTTTTTGCTGGAAAGGTCTTAAGCCACGGAGAGAGCTGCTACAGACATCATTCAAGGAGTACATTGTTATCTTAATAAGTCTGCATTAAACCGTGCAGGAAATTAGGAGGCCTGGGTAATTGAACTGTAGAAAATTACAGCTGGAGAAATTCATAGTTCTCCCATCGTAATGAAATTAGGTATTGACAGTGGCTGAGAGGGCAAAAGTACATTTTTTAGCATTGTATATATTGGGTATTTACAAGGAATCATCTTTCTTCCCACTGTTACATCTTTATTTATATTGTTTTATGAGGCAGTGTATCTCTTTGAAAACCTAATTTCCTCCCCTAGGAGATTTAGTTCATGTGATTGCCTTACATTATTGTTATTGACTCAAGGTTACAGTGGTTAACAAGCTGTTTCTAGATAACTGAGTTCCATGGTAGGGTCTCTTCCCAGAGCTGAATTTCCTTCCAGTAATTTGTTCCAGTACGGTGAGAAGTGTCTTCCCTTATAGCCTCATCCTCTTTCTGTCTTACCAGAGGTAAGGTATTTGGATCTGAGGTCAGGTTGGTGTTGGGGTAGTGAAGAACTTGGAATTTGTCATTGGAATTGACCACCTATTTATACCTATCCTGCACCCGTTTATCCGGCTGCTGCAGTTCTGGGCTGAATTTAGGGAGATGGATCCAGGTTCCACTACTTAAAGTCCTAATTAACTGCAAAATATGCTTGACTCAGGGATCCTTAACCTTGAGCTGCGATGAAGTTATGATGATGACGTTACCGTGATGAAGGGAAGAGACCTTTTTTTCCCTTAGAGAAAATTAAATGGAGGCTTCTATATGAGCAATCCCTGGCATGTCTTTCTGGTTTTTACAGAGTCCTTACAGTAAATTCAGCTTGGGTGCTGGAAATCCATCCTGCAGGAAGTTCAGACTGTTGCTGTCTCCCCTGCTTCCTGTTCTGGTGGTGGATTCTTTGAGTTCAGTCCATGTTCTTAGTGACAGAAACTGGCTTCCTTCGCAGTTTTTCTCAGCACATAGTGAATATTTGTTGATTACTTTGTACCATCTACAAAGTGCTATGGTAAATAAAGGGAACACAGCCCAGTCCTTGATCTCAAGAAGCTGGTGGTCAAGTGAGGGTGACAGAAAGGAGAGTTCAGGGTAGTTAGGATTAAGTGTTGTGATGGCAGCAGGAAAGGAAGAGGGGTTGGCCTCGAACCGCTCATGCTGGCAACACACTTAGGTTCCTTTTCTGTGGTTATAGTAACCTTGCCTAGAGACCCTGGGATGTCATTCATGCAGAGTTCTGGAGTAAGACTGGCTCCAGCATTGGTGGAATCTAGATCTGCCCTTGTTTTTGAGATGGTTCATCTTGAGAACCATCAGCGGTGAAACCGCCAGCAGTGAAAGTGCCCAAGAAGCAAAAGCTGGTCCTGCTGGACTCTAGGGTATTTTTCTGGTCCTACATCCATCCAGCTCCTGCCTCACTGGGACAGCTTCCCCCCTTGTTCAGAGCAGGGCTGTTTGTCTTCTAGGTGGCCAAGAGGGTGATCTTGCTGTCAGGCACACCAGCCATGTCCCGGCCTGCAGAGCTCTACACGCAGATCATCGCAGTCAAGCCAACCTTCTTCCCTCAGTTTCATGCCTTCGGACTGCGCTACTGTGATGCCAAACGGGTACTTCTCTCCTCCCCTCCTCCCTTCCCCTGATGCTGGGTCTTTGGCTAATGATGAAAGAAGCTAAAGGTGGAATTCATTGCTGTTACTCCCCAGGGTACCCCTTCTTGTATTCTCAGCGTCAGACTGCCCCATCCTGGTCTCTGACTCCAGAAACCAAGGCCTCCTGACCTCCCCTTGCCCTCCTTCACTTTGCATCCTCATCTCCATCCTCACCTTAGAAAGCAAAGATGGTAGGGAAGCGTAAAGGAAAGGAGCATGCAGTGTAAGGCGGCGGTCACCCTCGCTGGCTCACTGGTGCTCCACAGGACCATGCAGGTCAACCCTGTTTCCGGCAAGGTTATCAATGAAGAATAGGGTTTGCTTTAGTTATTTATTTTGGCAGTGCTGGGTATCGGACCCAGGGCCTTATGCATGCTGGGCAAGTGCTCCACCACTGAGCTGCACCGCCAGCCAAGGCTTTAATTGTAATTGCTAGCATCTTCGTGAAGCTCACTTATTCCCTGGAGCCACTGGGTGAGGGAGCTGTGTTCATGAGGAACTGCCTACACCCCGAACCCTTGAGAAACCTCATTTCAGCCAGAGTGGCAGAAGCTGCTTCTCGAGGTTCCTCCTGCCAGCCTTAAGCACTGTCAACAACACAACACTGCTGGTGCTTTTCCTACAGTGTGCTTGGTTGTATTGCTGTAAACCATACTGAGAAACAACAGTTTTCAAATCCTTCTAAATCTCAGCAAATAAAGACATCACTGACATTGTTTATTATACCGCACACTGGACTCTGCAGGATAAATCTTGGAGGAGACTTATTTCTATATTTAGTGTACAGGAGTAGTGTAACAAGCCAAGATACATATATATATACTTTTTTTTAATAAAACAAGCACCAAATTTCTTTTCTTTTTGCAACTGCAGCTATAAAGTTTGTATAATGTCATGACATGGTTTTTCTTCATTTTTGATACTGGCTTTTCTCTTCCTTTTCCTCATTTGTCTTTTCTGGGACATTTCTCCTTTTGAAGTCATTTGCCACTTCTCTTAATGAAGCTGGGTGGTGATGAGCGGAGAATCTTGCCTAGAGCTCATGACCTGTCTCGCTTCTCCTCAGCTGCAGTGGGGCTGGGACTACTCGGGCTCCTCCAACCTGGGGGAGCTGAAGCTGCTGCTGGAGGAAGCCGTCATGCTGCGACGCCTCAAATCTGACGTCCTTTCCCAGCTGCCAGCCAAACAGCGCAAGATGGTGGTAGTTGACCCAGGGCAGATCAGTGCCAAGGCCAGAGCCAGCCTCGATGCCGCAGCCAAGGAAATGACTAAGGACAACACTGTGAGTGTGGGGCTGGGACAGGTTTGGGCACAGTCTTGTTCATGGCTGCTCCTTCCTGCAAGATGCTCTGTGCAGTGACCTCTGAACTTGTCTTTCTGTCACCTTCTCCATTTCCAGCCAGCTCAGTTTATTTCTTAACCAGTCAGATCTGTTTTGAAAATCTCTCCTTAATGTGTGGTTTTATACTTACTAAAGTTGTTCTTCCTGTATCATCAGAAAAATGACCCCAGGGAAAGAGCAGGATGGTGATACATATTCTGAACCTCTCTGAGAAAGTGGAAATATGTATTTCAAGAAAGCCTCAGGATAGTAATAGTGTAATGGTGCACTCGAGAAAGTTACCCACGGGAAACCGAGAGTCAAGAAACAAGTGAGATTTATTTGGAGCTGCAGGAGTCAGTAGCAGTTAATTCAGGCAGTTGAAGCTGCTGATCTTGATTCCTTTGTTTGGTTTCCTTATATACCCATATATGAGTTCATAAGGTCAAGGGGTTACCATGGATACCACTTTCTGTAGCACTGTCATTGCTTTGGAATGTTACAAGATCTTCTTACACATCAGGTTAATTGACACACAGAATGTGGGCACCAGGCAGTTTGGTCACCTTGAGATAAAACCATTTGTTCCTCTTTTTGTAATTTTTACAGCCTATTAAGGGAGAGGAGGAGGTTTTTGGGGGATTTGGTCAAAGTTCACTTGCTGTTTAAAGTCTAACTGCTAGCTAAGTATCTAAGCTGTAATCTATAGGCCATAAAATAAGTGAAGTTTTTAAGACTAAGGTTTGGGGGAGTTTCAAAGAGAAAAGGGCGAAGAAAAGAAAGCAAAATAGTGGGTGTTATGAATGTGCTCACAATAGTTGTTAGACAATTAGTCCTATATTATTCAAAATGTATGCAAACCCTCTAACCACACCATGTCATTTACATTAGTCAAAATTACAATTGAGCCTTTATATAACAGAATTTTCAAACCCTTAATCTTTTGAATCCTTATTACAACTATTTATAGTTGGCAAGGGAGGTTGGTACTCCCATCATGTGAGAGGGGAACTGAGGCTCATAGAAATTGAAGTGTACCCAGGGTCAAATGGCTACTGTATGCCAGAGCTGAGGCTAGGAGCAAGTCTCTGGCCCCTGTAATTCAGGGCTGTTTGCTGTGGTGGTTTTATTTTTTCAGAACACTTTTATTTTGTATTTGTCTTTAATATCATAGCATACCAAGTGCTACATTATATACCAGTTCCATTTCTGTCCTCTTTGAATAAAACCTTGTAATTTTTATTGGCAAGAAAATAACATTCAGTGATAATACCACAAAGCATTATGGGGTCTTGATATTACCCCATTTAAAGGAATAGATTGGCATGAGGTGTTACCCTCTGGGAGATGCCAAAATAAATAAGAATGACAAGACAAACTGTATGATGTTTTTAATGTTCTTTTACCGTACCATAAATAAGACTAATGGCAGCTTTATCTATCTATCTATCTATCTATCTATCTATCTATCTATCTATATCATCTATAGATGATGATTGCAAGGTAATAAGCAGGCATAATTTAATGGGGTTCTCAAAGTTCAGCAACAGTGATGTGGGGTATAAAACAGAGTTTGAGAATTGTATTTCAGCTGAACCAGGGTGCTATGTCACTAAAACCCATCTTGACTGTCCTTTTCTGATTTCTAGAAATAAAAACTCAGTGAATGGGATCTGGTAGTACATGCAGTAGTAGAGTGCTTGCCTGACATGTATGAAATGTTGGGTTTTGACAACAAACAGCAAAACAGGAAAGAAAATTAGTGAGTAGAAATTTTTCTCAATTTTAAGTTTTTCCTTATAACTTTTCTGTAACCTTTGATGGCTCTGACTTTTGACTATTAGTGACCACCATCAGCCAAGAAAACCAATGAACAGGGACAACAGGTACAATATTAATGGAGGGAATTTAGATGTACTGTATTTTTAGATGGAAAAATCTGAACAGTTATAAAAGACTATGCTTCTTTTGCTGGTAAGATTGTTTCCTGTGCGTGAGAGATGAAAGTAAGTCTCTGTTTCACCCTCTCCTGCATCTCGTCTACCTCTTGAGCCGGTTGGAGAGCAACCAGTGTAGACAGCTGAAAAGACTCAGTGTGCCTTTGAGTTGAGAAGGAAAATCACGGTAACTGGTTAGAAGGTGACTGAATCATACAGCACAGCCAAGAAGAAAGAGAATGACAGAAGTGGAAGCATTGTAGATTTTATACTTAGTGCAGTAAGGCCTGGAAACATTTAAAAAACTTCTGCTGTCTTGCAAACTTTTTCAAGTTAGGTGAGTGATTTTTTTTTTTTCCAAAAATGATTTCAGATGCAGCCAGAAGGTTTGATTTCAGATAAACCATGAAAATTAGGAATGTTGGCTGTTTTATAACTTTAGCCATACAAATCTCTTAAATATTTTGATATTTTTTGTACCTGGAAGGGGAGCCACAACCTGCCCAAGAGCTGGGAAAGTGCATAAGGATAGTGCCGCTTGCCGGAGTCCTGTGTGCTGTATGATTAGCGTCTTTGTCATATAAACACCCTGGAGCCTCCACTCTGTTTTGCAGCTTATGAAAATACAGCCGAAGATGCAGTATAATTCTTCAAGAATCCAGCTGGGAAAGAGCCCAGGGCTCATCTCAGAACTTGCGAGTTGCTACCTGCTTTCCTGGAGTCTTAGGCAAATGAAGTGTTTGTGCCTGAAAGGTAGAATTTGAGCTGGGACGGTGGCCTTCAGTGTGATCCTGGGGCCAGATACTAAGTTCTTTTAGATAATAAGTCCTTGAAAACTTGATGACCTTCATGTTCTTTAATGGAAGATCATTTTTATAGTGTAGAATCCAAATAGAAAATGAATTGGGCCCATCAAAATTTCATGCTTTGGGCCATCAAAGCTTTGCTCTGGAAAGCCCCTGAGGCAGTGAATTTCTAAGCCGCAAATCTGACTGTTACCCAGTGGGGAGCGCTCTCCATGGGGGTTAGACTATAGGACCCATGATGACCCTTTTAACCCCCGACCAGCTATGAGATGCCGAGCTGAAAGAGTTAAAATGCAGAACCATATTTTTATGGTTTTAGTCAAATAAGGATGCTCCACAGGAAGCACCTGCACCCCGGTTTTTATACTTTCTTTTTAGCCTCCTGCTTTCCTGCAGTGCTCCCACCGTGGTGGCCTTGCCCGCCACCGCTGATCTGTCTGTCTAGAGCTGCTTCTTTCTTTGTCTCTTCACATCTTTCCATCAGTAGGAAAAGAGAGTGGAAAAAAGCTTTAAATCACAGTAGCCAAGGTGAAGCAGCCAATTTATAAAATACAACGTTGTAATGAAAGCTTTTTCTCATTTTTCAGCTGAAATAATAGGTATCTTTTCTCAGGTTAAGGAAGGCAGACTGTAATCATCTTTTTGTCTAAAGCCATTTTTCGGTCAGCAAGACCAGAAGGAGAAAAATGGAGCAAATCCATGCAGACTTCCTGGTGACAGTATCAGTTCACCTTGTCATTTGATAATTCATTTAAATTTCCAACCTTAAAAAGTAAATTTGAAGACGCCAGTGGATGTAATTTAATAAAAAAAAGTCTAGGAGGCAGGAACAAAGAATGCAGGTTATTTAAAATTTCTTGGCCATAGCTGACAAAAGAAGTGACATCATTTATGAATAATATTATATCTACCCAGTTAGGGAAGGGTTTTTTTTTTTTTTAAGATAAAATTGATTTCTCACACACTAAAATACAGTAGGTGTTGGGATGTAGCTCTGTGGTCAAGTGCTTGCTTAGCATGCAGAAGGCCCTGTGTTTGATTCCCAGCACTAAACAATAATTAATACTAATACAATAGATGTCTATACCACAAGATGTATAAAATGTGAAAAATAAGCAGCTATAATGGCTCATGCCTGTAATCCCTGCCCTTGAGAAGCTGAGGCAGGAGGATCATTATGATTTTGAGACCAGCCTGGGCCACATAGTGAGTTCAAGGCCAGCCTTAACTACAGAAGGAGACCCTGTCTCAGGAAAGAAAAGAAAAGGAAAGAAAAGAAAAGTACTTTTAATAAGTAACCTTTCTTGAATACTTGCTACATGCTGTGCACATTGCTTTATATATATTAGTAATTTAATTCTCACTGTCAGCAGCCAAGTCTTGACATTTGGGCTTGAGAGTTCATACTTAGAAGCGCTACAAATTCTGGTTCTGGCATTAAGTAGCTTGGTGACAAAGTCACTTGACTTTATTGTCTCAGTTTCCTCATGGATACATGTGGGATAATAGTATCTTCCTCATAGCAGTGCTGGTTATTAGATGAGTTAAATGGATGCATGTTTTTTGGAACCCTGCCTAGCCCATGGTAAGCAGTATATAAAGGTTAACTCTTATTTTATTTATCATGTTATAAAAAAATCTTTTATACCACATAATTTCGGCATATCACATTTATTATTTTCCTATAGTATGTATGTGTGTATATTTTGATTTAAAATTTATTTATAGCCGTGCGTGGTGGCACACGCCTTTAATCCCAGCACTCGGGAGGCTGAGGTAGGAGGAGTGTTGTGAGTTCGAGGCCAGCTTGGGCCACAACACGAGTGCAAGGCTGGCCTGAGCTACATAGTGTGACCCTGCCTCAAAAAAACCAGGGCTGGGAGTTTGGCTCAGTGGCTTGGGCACCTGTCCAGCAGGCGCAAAGTTGTGAGTTCAATCCCCGGTGCTGCAAAAAAAAAAAAAAAAAAAAAAAAATTATTTATAAAAATTAGGCATGGTGGTGCACTCCTGTAATCCCAGCATTCTAGAAGGCTGAAGCAGGAAGGTTGCAAATTTGAGCCCCACCTCGACAATTTAGCGTCTTAGAGCTTAATAAAAGGGCTCACATATAGCTCAGTACAAAGGTCATGTGTTCAATTCCTGTATCACAAAATGTATGTGTGTATGTATTTATACATGTCTATAAGTATTTTATATAAAATGTATATGCCTATATCAAAATAAATGTTTATGAAACATGTATATAATTATATATTTTAAAAGCACAGTTGAGGTCATACAATAATATATAAAGTGGGGAAGAAAATAGATTATGCCATGCAGAATTTTTCTTTCTTTGTTTTTCTTTGGTACCAAGAATTGAACTTGGGACCTTGTGCTTGCCAGGCAGGCACTGTGCCACTGAACTATATCTGTGACCCAATTTGCCATATTATTAAGTGTTGTTTTTATTTTTTTATTTGATTTTTTTTTTTGAGACTACTCATTGTGTAGTTAGGCTGACCTCAAACTCATGGCAATCCTCCTGTCTCAGCCTCCCTAGTGCTGGGATGACAGGTATGCAACACCACACCTGGCTTAAGTGTTCTTTTTAAAACATAGTAAAAACTGTATAGTGTTTATTCACATGGCAGTATTATAATTTTACCAGTCATTTTTAGTTGTACCTTTAAGGAGTTTTTATTGATGTTGTTTTTTGTTCTTATTTTTGTTTTGTTTTTATTTTTGAGACAGAGTCTTGCTATGTAGTCCAGGCTGGCCTTGAACTTGTAGTCCTCTTGCCTCAGCCTCCTGAATGCTGAGATTACAGGTGTGCATTAGCACACCTTGCTCTAGGAAGTTTTATGTTCAATAACTTACTATTCTGAGTTATCACACTGAAAAAATAGTGTATGTATGAATTTGTGTACATCTTATTTTATCATAGTTAAATTTTAAGGCATCAGTTGCTGGATCACACTGTTTGGGGACATTTTTATAAAGAAAGGCTTTTGGTACATATTGCTGCATTGGCCTGAAAGGTCAGCCCAGTGTGTGTCCTGGCTGGGTGATGAAGGAGTTTGTGACTTTGCTCCCTCGTCTACTCTAGATGCTCCATGTTGGGGCGAGGGTTCTAGAAGCTTCTACCATTTTTCCATCCGTCTGCTTTGCCCTCTCCCGCTGCATGCAGCAAATGTGTGCCGGTGGGGGGGTGGGCGCCTAGGGACACAGCAGGAGGTGGTGGACAGAGGGTGGCTGTGGGAGGTCCGGGTGTGAGCCTGCTCTGCCCCTCTGCCGCAGCCTCCCGGGACCTCACGGGTCAGAGGGCCTCACCTGCCTCCTGCACCCTCATGCACCCGAGAGTGGCTTCATGGGCGGCTTCGTGGAGTCTGTGAGCTGGGCCTGTGGCCTATAGGGAAGGTACAATGGAACTGTGGAGTCGCCCTCACGCCAGGGCCCAGGAGGGTGAAACTGTCACTGCACATCACTGCGGGTCCCCGGGACCTCTCTTCTTTCCTGTGAAGTCCCAGGGGAGAGACACTGTTCAAAGCGAAGATGCTGCTTGTCACATTAGTGCTGTCAGGAACATCAGGTGATGTCTGCTGTGGCTGCTTTCCTGGACTCTGCAGAACCCGGGAGCGACAAGTTTAGTGCCGTGGTGTCATTACTATTGCTTCACTTTCCTGTCCCATGTTGCTCTGTGATCTCACAGGGCTCAGGCACAAGAAGGAGGCTGCATCTGTGTCTCAGTTACTTTTCTCATTGCTGAGACAAAGTACCCGACACCCAGAATTAAAGGAGGAAAGGTTTATTTGACTCACAGTAGTGGTTTCAGTCCATGGTTGGCTGGCTGCAAGGCAGGGCAGTATGGCAGAGGGACATCGCAGTGGAGAAACAGTCCATGGAGGGCAGGCAGGAGACAGCAAGACAGCAGGCAGCAGTGGCAGCTGCCTTCTTTCTATCCCTTTGCATTCCATCCAGGCTATAAGCCTATTGATTGATGCCACCCATGCCTGGGGTGGAGCTTCCATTATCCACTCCCTCAGTCCCAGTGTCACATCCTTAATCCACATTCACACACCCCAGCCCAGCCACTTTGAAAACTCCTGACCTATGAGTGCATGTGTCTTTGAGGGGACATTGGGATACAACCCGTAACAACCTGTAAACCATGCTCAATAGCGGGACAAGGTAGCCAGCCACCTGTCTTGGTCCTTTTGTGCTGCTGTAACAAAATATCTGAATTTATAAACTTAATTTATAGACCTGGGAATTTATAAACAACAGAAAATTATGGCTCACAGTTCTGGAGGCTGTGAAGTCTTAAGATGAAGGCACTGATGGATTCCATGTCTCCTGAGAGCCCGCTTCATGGATAGCCATCTTCTTACTCTGTCCTCACATGGCTGAAGGGACGAGGGGCTTCTCCAGGCCTTGTTTATACCAGCGCTAATCCCATTCATGAGTCCTCCTGCCATAATTGCACTGGAGATGAAGTTTCGATGTGTGAAGTTCGGGGGAACACACTCAGACCATTGCAGTCTCCTACCAGTGATGGAAGGAGGAGAATGTGGGGGGCCAGAGTGATCAGAAATGTGTTATAGTACTCGGACCCTGGCTGGGATCTCCTGTGTTAACCTTCTTTATCGGGGTTAATTAAATGTAAACCCTAGAGAAAACATAATTTCCTAGTTCAGTGAATCCTCTTACATGGGAGACAGGCCAGAAGCACCTGGGTAGTGGTTTGGAAATGACACCAGAATAGTCGTTGAGGGAGACGGAATTGATGCAGTAAGGTTTGAAAAGAGGTGAGCTCGGCCAACTGGGCACAGACACAACTTGACCGAAGCAAAGCAGGAGAGAGATCACATGGGGCCGAGGCCCAGTGTGAATTGTCTCCCAGCTGCAGTCAGGAGGTGTGCTCAGTCACGCTGCATTCCAGTGGGCCAGTGGCCTTGGTGTGTGTGGTGAAGCCCTACCCAAAATGCCTTTCCAAAAAGCTGGGTGTAGCAGAGTTTGCTTGTAATCCCAGCACTTGGGAGAGTCTGAGGCAGGAGGATTACACCTTTGAGGCCACCCTGAGCAACCCAGTGAGGTCAAGGCCAGCTTGGACTGTGTAGCCTAACCCTGTTTCCAAAAGACAAAAACAAACTAGCCTGCCTGTCCCTTATCTCATTAGATTTTTACCAGAGTTCTCAGAGAAAGACAGTGTTCACTAGCATGCTGACTCTGGGGACAGAATCAGAGCCCAAGATGCTCCTCTGACGTGGCCAAAGTGAGCAGGTGAGTCAGTGTCAGTGCCCAGGTCCCCCGACTCTGACCGTGCTAAGATCACTATAGCTCAGAGCAGTGACCATCGGGTCAACTTGCCCCAGGTCCTCAGAGTGGATCTTTACACTCGTGGCTTTTCTCTCAACAGAAACAGCAGCAGAAAGAGGCCCTCATTCTCTTCTTCAACCGAACAGCTGAAGCTAAAATCCCTTGTGTCATGTAAGTAGTCACCAAGTGCCTGCTTGACTTTTCTCTCTCTTGAATCTTTAAAAAACAAAACAAAATGGTTATTAACTTAGCTTGCCAGAATCACTTTATTGCTCTCTAAGCAATGATCAAAGTTTAGAACCATAGCCGCTTTGAAAATAAGTTTCTGGCACCATGGTCTCATCACCCACGAGACCCAAACTGTCCTATAACTATCCAGAGAGAGTGATCTCAGCCCAAGGACTGGGGCTGCTGCGACTCAGCAAGACATGGGGGCTTGACTCGCACCAGAAAGGAGACTGTTTGATTGCTAGAAGAACTGTGGTCTCCTCAAGGGAAAAAATTGGAGTGGCTGCCTTACAGGGGTATTCTGGTCTTTTCCAAAGACTCCAGCACTTAGCCGTTACATACCTAAATAAGCACACGAAGCTCCAAGTTGGTTCCAGTGATACGGGTGAATGGCCACTGTCACATTTGGTTCTCTCTCTACCTTTTAAACTGAAGCTGAAGTGAACATTTCTATTCTTAGAATTATTCACTGACTTAAAAAAAAAAAAACTTAAATTGTCTGCCTTTCTTAAAGAAAAGCCCACTCATGTTCAAATATCACTGCGGTTGAAACTTGAAGCAGTGCTAGTGACGTGCACTTTGCCCAGTTTTTTTTATTGTTTAACATTCATGGGAGGCTCTGGCAGGATAATGGTTCCAGTGATTAAATTACAGTGAAGATGAATTTTGTGTGGGTTGAGTGGTGCCAGACTGGCTGTGGGGACTGCGATGCGTGGATAAATTGAGAAACACACAGCCTGTCCCACAGCTGCTACATCCTGCAACCCACCCCCCGGTCCTCTCGACCCGTACCTGTGAGAAGAGTCCGGCCTCACTGAAACCCACCATTGCGCCCCGGAAGCCTGCTGACCGTTGGCCAGCTCTCCTTCATCCCTCCGGGCACTGCCTTTTCACTTACGTTACTGTGATGGGATTCATGAGCTCCAGATGTGGTTTTTATGGCCTGGAAAATTCTCTCTCAATAAATCGCCACCACAACCCGTTTCTCACGTGCTGTTGAGTGACACAGGGCCAAGCGTGGACTCTGCCGCTGTCCCCCAGCCCAGGCCTCTGTATCTCAAGCTCTGTGGGTGCCTCTGTCTTCGGATGCTGGGCCCACAGCCACCCATTTCCCTTAGAATTTTAAGCCTACCCATTTTGCTACCTCATAAATAAACTTTGGCTGCACCATACTTTTTCCAAGTTCTGTGATAAATGGTGTAGAGCTTTGTGGTTTCTAAACCATTTTTACCTCTATTAAGTCATTTCACATTTACAGCATCTTTGTGAAATCAGTCAAGTAAGTCACTTGGGCACCATTTTTAAAATGCGGTCACTGAGTAAATCTCATAAACATCTCTGGACCTCCGAGTCACACATCTAGTTAAGGGAAAATTAGATTGTAAATCCTAAAACCTCAGTTTCTTCTATGATCTGCCCTCCCCTGTTTTGCTACTGGTTGTTTTCATTTCAATGGGCATCTTTCAGCCTAACAGCCAAGGTTATTGTGTTAAACAAGTATTTCCAGCCTGGTAACAGAGGGACTTTTAGTGGGTAGAACAGTAAAGCACTGTCAGATGTGAAGGCAAAAAAGGCATTGCAAAATTGAGGTTTTTATGAGCTCACCAAGTTAATTTTGCAGCCCTGTGGCTTTCAATGCTGTAAGCAGTAAACTTTTTACTTGTATCATGGCATTCTTTATGTCTCGCAATAATTAGATTCTTTTAGTACAGTAGTTCATGAGTTGAACTTGGGTCTGTTACCTTGGTCAGTTGGAATGCTGTGTGAAAATATTTCTCAGAGGTTTGGAGGACAGTCCATTTCTCTTTCCAACACCTGTCTGCCTGTGACAGGAACTTCTTATGATTTGTCCTTCTTTAAGGTAGGCCACATCTGGGAATGACCTCGGGCTGGGCAAGTGTACCTGTGTCTGAGGCATCTCACTTTCCCATGGCTACGAGCAGACTGACCTCTTCTTTGGGGGCTGTGAACCCTCTACAGCAGTGTTGGTGAACCTTTTAGAGCTTTCAATGATACAAACAGCTCTCAGCCTTAGGTTTGCCACCACCGCTCTGTAGGGTGCAAATCCAGGGGGACGCCATGGAAGTCAGGGCCTCCTGCCTAGATGACCGTTCCTTACCCTGTACTCCCAGGGAATGGTAGTCTTCCTTTAAGGCCAAGTTAGAAAATAGTAGATGGAGAAGAGAACTCAGTTAAAGGAAGGCCGAGCAAACAAGATACTCCCCACACGTTCCTTTGTCTTGAAGAATTCATTCACCACTGACTGGTCATGGGCTCAGTTGTCTGAAGTCTACGTAGCAGGGTGTGGAGAGCCTGAATACCTGTAGTATAGTTATTTATATCTCAGTACTGAGTTTCCAGAAGTGCATATGCTGTCAAGAATGCTTTAACGCCCTGCTTAGGTGCTTCAGATCGACCCAGACCCTTCAGCTTTGTGTTGCAGTGTGTAGTGATAGTAGCTGCTAAAGTGAAAGGGGTTAATTATCTTCTGTGACCTCAGTTAATAAGAATGTCTCAGTAGCGTACCAGAGACACGTAAAACATAAGACTGCTTCAGTGTATTTGTGTATGTCAGATGACTGAGAAGTGTAGCTCTCTTTCTGTGCCTGGCACAAGATGGCCTCCCCGTGGCTCCACAGGAGCCTGGAGTTCCCGTGAACCGGTGTGAGGGAAGAGCAGACAGGTCAGCTCCGAGGACAGGCGGTGAGTGGGCTGGGGCAGGAGATACCTTCCAGGTGTCTGCCGTAAATGTTGGTCACTTTTCAATAATTCACCTCAACTCGAAGAGTATACATTTAATCTATTTCATTATCATTGTCAAATACAGCGAATATATCCTGGACCTCCTGGAAAGTGGAAGAGAGAAGTTCCTTGTGTTCGCCCACCATAAGATGGTCCTGGATGCGATCACTAAGGAACTGGAGAGAAAGGTAAGCTGCCTTTGAAGTTCAGTCTAGGGTTTTGGCTTTTATTGTTGCTGTGTCAGGATGCTCTGAGCAGGGTTAGGTCAGGTGTAAGCAAAGATGGAAGGTGATGGTTTGCTGAAACTTCGCTGAAGCCTCTCTAATTTCCTTTTTCCCTTTCTTTTGTTCCTTGTCATAACTACCCAGCTGCTTTTATTAATTGCACATAGCAATGTGTGTTTTCTGCACACAGTTTTATGGCTCTCATCAAAAAGCAAAGTTAGAGGGTTTTCTGAGGATGTTGATTAAAGCTAAACACACTGTGTGTTCACTGCCTTTTCACTGTTAGTTAAGCTTAAGAACATGATTTCCCTTTGTCTTCCTTCATTTTTTATACTTTGGTAATGTTTAAACATACAGAAAGGTACAGAGTAATAGACTTTGTAAATGAAAAGTTTCACTTTATTTATTTGTTTATCTATTTACTTACTTACTTACTTATTATTTTGGTACCAGGGATCGAACTCTGAGCTAAATCCCTGGCCCTATTTTTTGAGACAGTCTCCCTATATAGTTCAGGCTGGCCTTGAACTCACTTTGTAGCCCAGGCTGGTCTCAAACTCACAATGGTCCTCCTGCCTCAGCCTCCCAAGTGCTGGGATTAAAGGCGTGCACCACCACACCCGGCTTCACTGTATTTATTTAAAGGTTTACTTTTATTTATTTATGCTTGCATTGTGGGGCTCAAACCCAAAGCCTTAAGCTAGGGAAATGTTCTACTGCTATATTACATCTCTAGCCTGTAAATTTATTAGTCTTCAGTAATCAAATTCTTAGGCCCCCTCAGTATTCTAATTCCATTTCCATTTCTTCCTCCTTGAAGATGACATCACTACCCTTAGTTACTGTGTCCCCTTCCTCTCCATACTGCCATACTTTGCACTGAGAATCTATATCCTTAATGAATACACAGTTCCCTTTTACATATATTATTTTAAAATTGCACAAGTGATAGCACAGAGTAAGTATCCTGCAATTTGCTATTTTGCTTGCCATGGTTTTTGGTATTTTTCCATACAGTGTAAGTAACATGTAGCCCATTCACCCTCGCTGCCCAGTGCTGTCTCACTGGGTGAGTGTCCAAGTCTGTCCATTCTCCTGCTGATGAACATTCAATTTTATTTGAAGGTTTTCTGTCACGTGATATTTTTGACCCTGTACCTGTGTTTGTGTCCATGTCTCTGTGCCTTGTGTACGTCTGGGCACCATATTGCTTGCACAGTCGTCAGATGGACTCACCTTCAATTTGACTGTTCACAGCCGTGATCCCCCCAGCAGAGTGTGAGAATCGCGGCTGTTCTGCTTGCTCATTCACACTTGGTTTTGTCAGACGTTTTATTTTTGTGAGTACAGTGAAATGAAACCATCTTTCATTCTTGCTTTAACTTGCATTTCTGTGACTACTGGTAAAATACCTTTTTATCTGATTCTTAGCCATTTTTCCTCTCTTCTCTGAGGATTCCATTTATATTCTTTTTTTTTTTTTTTTTTTTTTTTTTTTTTTTTTTTTTTTTTTTTTTTTTTTTTTTTTTTTTGTGGCACTGGGGATTGAACTCACCATCTCACGCCTGACAGACAAGTGCTTAAGCCACTGAGTCAAACTCCGGGCCTAGGTTTTTGAGGCAGGGTCGTACCATGTAGATCAGGCCGGCCTTGAGCTTGCACTGTATCCCAAGCCGGTCTCGGTCTCGAACTCACAATGCTCCACCTACCTGGTCTCGGTCTCGAACTCACAACGCTCCACCTACCTCAGCCTCCCGAGTGGTGGGATTAAAGGCGTGCGCCACCACGCCCAGCTTTATATTCTTTAGTTGTTTTTCTGTTAGTTTGGCTTTTTCTAATGATTTAGAACAATTCTTTATAAATTCTGGCTATTAATCACTTACCAATCATTTATCTCCCCCCCCCTTTAAGTTTCTGCTAAACAGAAGATAAACATTTTTATTTTAATTCTTTTTGTTTGTTTGTTTAACAGTCCTGGAGATTAAACCTAGGATCTTAATCCCAAGTTACTTCCCCAACTCCTTTCCCTTTTTTACTTTTTGTTTCAAGACAGGGTTTTGATAAATCACTTAAGTTACCCATGCTAAGATCAAACTTGGGATCCTCCTGCCTCAGCCTCCCAGGGAGGTAGGACTGCAGGAATTATATTTTAATTTTTTTTCTTTTTCCTGTTTGGCTTGTACTTTCTTTGCTTGATTTAAGATATTCTTTCCTTTGTAAGATTATGAGTTTTCTCTTCTACTTTTTGTCTGGAAGTTGTAGAGGTAGATGTTTAGTCTACCTGGATTTAATTGTTTGAATATAGAATGATGCAGGAAACAGGCCCATATAATGAAATCCTATAATTACTGGGGAAACACCATAGCTGTCACTATTTGCAAGAAACCTAGATAACTGGAAAACTTTTAGAATGCATGAGTCTGTAGGGTAGTTGAGTTCCAAACAAATATTTTAAAATAAATGCCTTTTTTCAAAAATGCTAGCCATAACTAATTAGTAAATGTAGCGGGTGAAGATCAGATTTACAAGATATAAAATAATCTCACCTAAAATATTATGGAAACTGATGAGAACTTAGAAAAACTTGAGGCGTGCTACTCTGTGTAAAGGGTAAAAAGTATAGAAATGCCAGTCCTTCCCAAATTAATTTATAAGTTTAATTCAGTTCTACTAAAAACTCCAACTGGATTTGTTTAAATGAAATGTTAATACTGTTATTCTAGCAGACATCTCAAAAAATAAGCAGTAGAGATAGCTAAGACAGTGTCAAAAAAGAGGAGCAATATTGGAAAATTGTCTCTCCAGAAACTAAAATCTGTTGTAAGCTGGTGTGGTGGCACATGCCTGTAATCCCACTACTCTGAGAGGCTGAGGCAGGAAGATCATAAGTTCCAGCCCAGCCTAGACAACTTAGGAACATAGTGAGACCTTGTCTCAAAAAAAAAAAAAAAATCAATAAAGGGCTGGCAGTGTATCTCAGTGTGAAAGTCGTGGGTTCAGTTCCAACTAACACAGAACAATAGTAACAGTAAAATTTTTATAAAGCACCAGTAATTAAAATTGAATCATGCAGGTTCAAGAGCTGGTGGCCCGATGGGCAGAATAGAATGAGTTGACCTGCTGTAGAACTGAAAACAAATATGTGATCAAAGAACCATCACAAGGTTTATTTATTCAGCATACAAAGTCTGGAGGGTTGGCTAGGTAGTTGAGGCAGGGAGAGAATTTAAATGAAACTTAACCTCATCGCTTATTAAATTGCAGAGACAGAGTCCCACTGTGTAATTCAGGCTGTCCTCAATCTCACTATGTAGCTGAGGCTGACCTCAAACTCAACAGCAGTCCTGCTGCCTCAGCCACCCAAGTGCTGGGATTACAGGTATGCACCACCATGCTCAGCGAATTAAGGATTCTTGAAATCAAGTATAAAACAAATTATTGATAAACATATACCCCGTGCTGGGAAATAGCTTTCTAAGCATAAAAATAATGTTACAAAAGACAGATCGATTCGGATTACCTAAAAATACGGATTCACTGTCACACACGTATGCAGTGTTTAAGTCATGGTTGTTTTGTGCATTTGGTACATTTTTGCAAAACAAATGTGTACAGTTATTTTTTAAATTTCCACTGCTAGGAATATATCCTCAGAAAATGATCAGACTAGTGCAGAAAGACCTATGGACAAAGATCCATAAGATTGATATGCTATTTATAATATGAATAACTAGAAGTCAGGTGTGGTGGTGCACGCTTGTAATCCCAGCACTCAGGAGGCTGAGGCAGGAGAAGCATTGCAAGTTCGAGACCAGCCTGGGCTCCAAAGTGAGCTCAAGGACAGCCTGAACCGCATAGCGAGACCCTGTCTCAAAAAGACCAAACAAAAGACAAAATATGAATAACTAAAAACTTCAGCATTCATGAACAAATGTCCCATGAAATACATTATTGTCCATTTAACCATAAAAGATCAAGCAGGTCAGTGGTTCCTATCTTTGGGGTGATTATCGGATCCTTTAAGAATCCAAGGAAGTTCTAAAATTGAAGCTATTGGTATCTGGTTGGGATTCATTGGTATAGAAAACCATCCATAATCTACTATTAAAAGCTGTATGTATAGTAATTTTTAAAAATCAGCCCAGGGATGTAGCTCAGTGGCAGTGTCTGCCTGGCAAGTGTGAGGTCCTGAGTTTGATTCCCAGTACTCCCCTTCCAAATCAAATAAATTAAATTTAATAAATAAAAATAAAAATTCAGTTGTCATGCAGTGGCCAGGAATATAGCTCAGCGGCAAAGTGCCTGCCTGGCAAGCACAAGGTCATGAGTTCAATAAAAAAAAAAAAAAAAAAAAAAATGTCATACAGAGCAACAAATCTTGGATAAAATACACTAAAACATTCATGTTGATTATTTGTACATTGTCTACATTATCTTTAGTTTTTCTGGATTTTTGCAATGAATTTATATTTTTATAGTTGGAAAAATTAAGATTTTTCTCAACAAAATAAAAGAGCGTTGGAAAACAACAAAATTAGGGGAATGAGATGGGGAAAATAATAGCATCTTATATGAAATACAAATAATGGCAATTACATGTAAAAATAGCACTAACTCCTGGTAGAAGTAAAAAAATAGACAAAGCGTATGAATAGTATATCAAACAAGTTAATATCAATCAATAATTAAAAAATAGAAAAAATTTATGTCTCTAATAAGCATATGAATTAAAAACAAAGATTTTTTTTTACCCCAGCAAGTCAGCCAAGGTTTTCAAAATGCATGGTGCCCGTTGTTGGTGAGATGATGCACTTAGCCGTCATTTATCAGAAAGCTGTGTGCTGGTGATATTGGGAACCTAAATGAAGGTTTTCCCTTTTGCCATAGCAATTTGATTTTCAGCAGTTTAAGGAAATAACTGGACATGGACACAGCCATTCTTTAAATTTCTATTTATTTATTTTAATTTTTTAAGCTTTATTGCATTGCTTTATCAAGGTTTCCTCTCCATGCAGTGAGCTGCACCTGGTGCGGTATGAGGAGAACTGGGCCGGCGAGCGGTTTGTCTCCTCTTCCCTCGGGCCTCTGTCATCGCTGCCTCCTGCTCCTTCCACTCCCCCCCGCCCAAGCTCGACTCATTTGCGTAATCTTAGAGTTTTGTATAAATACAGAATCATTTAGCATTCACTTTTTTTTTCTTTTTTGGTCTGATTGCTTTCACTCAACAGATTTTGGGATTCATCCTTGTTGTGTATATTAATGGTTCCTTTTTAGTGCTGAGTGATACCCCACGTATAGATAAAACAACAGTTTCTTTACTACTCACTTGTTGATGGATGTCTGCCAACTCTTCCTTCCTAAGGAAAATTAGAAGCCTCCTAAATCTCAGAAATAGAATGGTTAAATTATGCTACTACCACAGAATGAAATACAGCCATTAAAGTCAAATTTTAGAAAACTTGTAGTAGTTGAGCTAATTTACAATATAATGTTTATTGGGGAACACAAGATATAAAATGGTTTGTTTGTTTGAGGCAGGGTCTTGCTATGTCCTCCAATCTCCCCTTGAACTCACTAGGTAACCCAGACTGGCCTTGAACTCAAGGTGATCCTCCTGCCTCATCTTCCAGAAGACCGAGATTATAGGCGTGTCCACCATGCTGAGCTAAGATTTTTTATTTAAAAGACACACTGAGAGCCAGGCGTGGTGGCACACACCTTTAATCCCAGCACTCGGGAGGCTCAGGTAGGAGGAGTGTCGTGAGTTCCAGGCTGGCTTGGGCTACAACGTGAGCGCAAGGCCGGCCTGAACTACATAGTGCGACCCTATCTCAAAAAACTTGGGCCACGAGTTTGGCTCAGTGATTTAAGTGCCTGCCTGGCAGGCGCGAGGTTGTGAGTTCAATCCCTGGTGCCACCAAAAAAAAAAAAAAAAAAAAAAAAAAATAGACACACTGAGAAAAGAGCACAGAAAAATAACTTGATAGTATACTAATATTTGACTTATTTATGGTGTTTGTCATTTAAAAAATAAATACATACCCTGTAAGAGAAAACAGCTGAAGTAAACATAGCATTAACATAGCCCACCAGTTGACTGCTGGACATTTAAATCAGAAGAATGAGTATTATATTCACATAAGAACCTGAGCACACATTCCCTAAGCACTTTGTGATAGCCCCAAGTCGCATCACCCCAGATGTCCATCTCACTTCTGTGAGACTGGTGCACGTGTGCTGAGGAATACTGCTCCACAGCAATAAAGAGTAGATGGCCGATGTAGGCAGCAGGCTGGGTGAATAAACAGCATCCCAAGATGTCACATATTAAATGATTGCATTTATTTAGCGTTTGTGAAATGACACATTGTAAAAATGCAGGACACATTGGTGGCTGCCAAAAGTTAAAGACTGGGGGAAAAGGAGGGATTCTGAAAGGGCTGCAAAAGGATCCTGTGTCCTGTGATGTTAGAACAGTGCAGTATCTTGACTATGGAGGGGGTTTTGAGAAAACCCAAGTGAGTGATAAAATGTACAGAAAATACCCACTGAATAAGACATTTGAAGATCAGTGGATTTTATCAAAGTCAGCCTCTTGCTTGTGATGTACTGTAGTTTTCCAGAACATTTCCATGAGAGACTGGCACCATGCACATAGGATCTCTGTTATTCCATACAACGGTACAATTGTCTCAGTATAATGTTGGTTTAAGAATTGGAGAGCCCTGAGAGCAGCAGTGTGGCTTTGTCCTTGGAGCCCTGGCAGGTGCACCTTGCTCAGTGATCCACCTTGGTTTCCTCTTCGTCCCTGCAGCACGTGCCCCACATCCGCATTGATGGGTCCACCCCGTCGGCAGACAGGGAGGAGCTGTGCCAGCAGTTCCAGCTGTCCGAGAGGCACTCCGTGGCAGTGCTGTCCATCACCGCCGCCAACATGGGCCTCACCTTCTCCTCGGCCGACTTGGTGGTGTTTGCCGAGCTGTTTTGGAACCCAGGGGTAAGGGACTCAGTAGATTGGACCCCCCGGGCATGCTCATGTTTAGGGAGGCCTTGGTTCTGCGAGCTTTCCATAAGGCCAGGTTCATTTTCTTCTTTCCATTCACTCTTATCACCCTGCTTATACATTCCCATGTGTATTTTCATTTCCTTTAATCACTGCGTGTCTATTGGATGACTGTTAGGTCTTCAAAGAGACCAGTAGCATTATTGACTTCATTTTCTCAATGGAAGAGCAGAGCTGTGGAGGACTCTTAGGCTGCTTCTGTCCTGAAGGAAACTGGGAACCGAGAATCCAAATAATGAGCTAGGACTGAAGCTGCACCCCGGGAGAGCAGACAGGAGGGCCGGGCTGCAGCCCAGGCCCCAGCTTTCCAGCCCAGGCCCCTTCTATTAACCATGTCTGTGAGCTGCTTTAGCCCCTGGGGCTGCACGCAGAGTGACAGTGTCAGATGCTCCCTGAATCACCTGAAAGCAGCAGATGAAAGATACTTGTTTGAACTTAAAAAATTTCTCCTAAACTTCAGAAGAATCCTCTAATATTCTGATATCAGCAACTACTGTAATAACAGGTAGACTTCAAGGTTGGAGCCATCCGTAATAAAAACAGCACTCTGCGTGTTAGTTGTGTGTTACAGGGCTCACCACCCTGTGAAGCACCATGCCACTCAGTCATGGATGTGATGTTCCGGCTATTTGGATGGTAACTTTATTTCCCAGAGACAGGAACAGAAATGTGCGAGGTCACCATTATTGGTCCCTCAGCATGGAGCCCAATGGCAGATCCTACGCATCCTTCCTACTCACAGCGCCTCCAAGTGTTCGGCACCAGGGGGCCACCACAGATGTCCTGCTGCAGGTGCTGGGTCCCCAAGCCGCGATGTGTGGTTCTCTGGTTAGATGACAGGACCTAAGAGACAGTGAGATGCTTTGAGGGGATGAAACGAAGCTTGGGGGGAAGAAGCCACCTTCAGTGGTGGCGCAGGCTGCCCTAGGTCTTCACCCAGCCATCCTAACCCTTGGACACGCAGGTGCTGATCCAGGCCGAGGACCGAGTGCACCGCATCGGACAGACAAGCTCTGTGGGCATTCACTACCTGGTGGCGAGAGGCACTGCTGATGACTACGTTTGGTAGGCCTGGCTGGGTGGCCTGGATGTGGAGCCGGGCGAGGATGGGCACAGAGCAGGTGTCCTTGTTCCTTCCGTGCCTCCCCTTCTGCCGAGACTGTCAGAGAGCCACCCCGAGTCGCATGAGTGTCTCTCACTTTCATCACGTTTGGCCTCCATCACTAGCGTTCTCTGGGGCTTTTGGGCTACAGAAAGTGATCTTCAGGACTAAGGGGAGGTGACTCCTTGAACTGAGAAAGAACTGATTAGGAGCTAATTGTGATGAAACACAAATGGAACATTTGTAAAATACCCTTTCCCATCTTGAGGGCACTGGCTAAGGTGGGGACAAATTCCCTTGCCCTTTTACAATAGGCCACGTCTTACAGCACTACTGACAGAGAAAGTCTCCAAGCCGGGACTGTCATCAGCACAGCTGGGATCACATTTCTACCCTGGGGATTTGTGTCTTTTAACTAAGCAAAAATTCCCGAAATGCTCTTTCCTCTTCCCAGTCTTAAGTGTCTTGATGATCTCAGTGTTGTCCACTGCTTGTCCTTGTGTCCAGCTGTATGACTCGGGTCTGACCTTTGCAGTATACATGGGTCTCCTCTACTGACCTCCGTTCCCTGGGCAGATTATGACATCACCATGTTCAAAATTTTATTGTAATGAGACAGCATTTATTTCCTATACATCTTCCATCGGAATTTTTTTTTCCCATTGAAATTTTGAACCTGCTGTTAGAAGCCCTAAACTGGAGGTTGGTTTCAATTAAGAATGGCCAAATACTTCAGGATGGGTGTTCGTGCCTTCTGAGATGCAAGGTTGTGAAGCGCTTGACATGTGGCAGTCCCAGAGGGACAAGGAAAGTGGCCTCGTTTTAATCAGTCTGCTGTTTCTGTGCAGGTTGTATTCACGCAGCTCACTTCTCCCCCACAGGCCTCTGATTCAAGAGAAGATTAAAGTTTTAGGGGAAGCTGGGCTTTCTGAGACCAATTTCTCAGAAATGACAGAAGCCGCCGATTACCTCTACAAGGTAACACGCCTCATAATTGCTTGTCACAGGCAGAGAGGGCATGAAGCTGTCTGCCAAGCCCTGGGGCCCTATAAGTGGGACGGTGTGAGTCACTCTTGGGAACCACCCCCGGCCCCAGAGCTGAAAGCAATGGACTTGTAATCATTCTCACTCAACCCGTATGTGCGTCTCTTTATGGGGAGCAGTCACATCAACTCCTCCTGTTGCTCGCATGCCCTGTGGTCTCAAAACCAGCCTTCCCAATGCTGCCTCTTCCATCAGATCCTCAGAAACCAATGGCAAACTCCCTGCGGCAACTGTTGGATTGTTGTGCTACCCTGGAACTGGTCCCTGGTACAGAATGGGGAGTATTAAAAATAGGGGAATACTAAGCCCACTGTGGTAGTACATGCCTATAATTCCAGCCCCTTGAAGGCTGAGGCAGAGGATCAAACATTTGGGTTAGCCTAAACAATTTAATGAGACCTTATCTCAAAATGAAAAGGGCATTATGAAGTAGTGTAAGAGGCGGGTAAATATCCATCTGTGTGCAAGTGTGCGTCACCAGAGGTGCTGCTGGTGCCTCCCTGGCTGCGCACTCTGGCCCACTTGTTGTCACGGCCTCTTCTCCTCCCTTTCAGTGAGACTCCAAAGCCGTGTCTGCTTTCTCCAGCCCAGTGGTGGACAGGGAAGGTGAAAACTCGGGAGGTACTGCCTCCTGGAGGGTGACTTTCGGGGCAGCTGTTCCCACCCGGAGAGTGTGGGGAGGTCTGAGCCTCGTGCAGGAGGGTGTCCTCAGTGTGGCCCATTATGATACCCATACCAGGGCACCTTTCCTTCTGGTGGAATCACTGAGCTTTGGAATCGAGTTAAATCAGCAACATCCTGCGAGTGATGCTAAGGCTAAAGAGTGTGAAGATTCCGTCATTCATTTACAGTTACTTAGCAACTGAATCTTTTTCCCCTTATTTTAATTACTGGGGTAAATAAGAGTCAGAGATCACATTTTTCTATGTCTGTTTTTTTTTTTTTTTTGACTTTTGCTTTTTTTGTTTTGTTTTTGTCTCTGTTTTCTTTTTTTTGAGAGACAGCAAACAAATTTTTAAATTTCAACTATAAATAATCCTTTTAGATAAAAAGTTAGCCAAATTTAAAATAACCTTTTGTGGGCAGGGGGCTCTGGGGTGAAACCGAGGCTTTAGCACTGAGCTATGCCCCCAAGCTCTTTTTCTATTTTTTATTTTGAGAGCAGGTCCCACTAAGTTGCCCAGGCTGGGCTCAAACTTGCCATCCTTCTGCCTCTGCCTCCCAGAGTGCTAGGATAGCAGGCACGTGCCACTGTGGACCGTTTAAAACACTCTTATTTTTAAGCCTTTGAAAGAGCTCTAGTGCAGCTGCGTGGTGAATTTTCTAATAGAACCTAGATTCTTACATGCCCTTTGAGAAGAAAGCCTTATTTCTAAAGAATTCTCCTTCAGACTCATTTCATTATCCCGGCCTTTCCCTCAGTTACTCTGAATTATGACTTTCTGCCTAAAGTACAAGATAAATTTAATGAGATGAAATTTATCAGTATTTATTTTGATTAATAACTATTCTTACGAAGATAGGGCTGAAAATTTTCATTAACGACTAGAAAATGACAATGTTGGCCCCTTGTGGGAGACAAAAGCAAAAAGGTTAGGTCTCTCAGCCTTACTCCCGAGAGGGGAAATTAATACTGATCTGATCTTGGAACTTGCTCCAATTAATTATGCATGCTCCAGGTTTACTCATAGTCTGGCCACTGTTGTAACCGAATGCACATTAACACGTATTTCTCCTTGGAATGACTGCCTCGAAGGGCGGCATTTCTTGACTTTGCGCTTGTTCAGAAAAAGGCTGATGGACTGGGGATATAGCTCAGCGGCACAGTGTCTGCCTGGCAAGCACAATGTCCTGAGTTCGATTTCCGGTACCCAAAAAAACCAACCAACCAAACAAAAAGGCCGATGAGTGTATCCTTTCAGGAGAACATGCAGATCCTTTTTTTTTTGGGTACTGGGGATCATCGAGCTCACAACCTCGCACCTTTAGGCCACTGAGCTAAATCCCCAGCGCAGATCATATTTTGATTGACCTTAATGATCTTTACTATCACTGGCAAAAGAGTGGGATCCTGAAAGGCCAGGAGATGTCAGGTGGAGATTAATGGAATAATCTGGAGTTCTTGCGTGACACGCTCCCAACTGGTTTTCAAGGGACTTCACCGATGTTGGGAATTCTGTTATGAAACAGTGACAAATAGGGCCATTTAGATT
Source organism: Dasyprocta punctata (assembly GCA_004363535.1). Classification (NCBI taxonomy): domain Eukaryota; kingdom Metazoa; phylum Chordata; class Mammalia; order Rodentia; family Dasyproctidae; genus Dasyprocta; species Dasyprocta punctata. The sequence goes on along the minus strand of RJWM01010441.1, from coordinate 12,034 downwards.
GAGTTCTAATTACAGAAGCCCTGCAAAGCCAGGGAAGCAATTTTAGCAGTAGACACAGTGGAGTCCATTGACATGACAAGAGAAATTGTGTTAAAGGGTGGCCTGGGAGAAAATCAGGCAGGATAGGACCTGGTGGCCAATGGCGATGGGAGAAGCCTGAGGTTGATGAGTGGCTGAACCACTGTAGTTCCCTACTGGTACCAAGTGATCTGGTTCACCACAAGGGTGACTTGAGGCCTGGGCATGTAGCTCAGTGGTAGAGCACTTGCCTAATGGGTCATTTGATAGGCAAGAACAGTGGGGACCTACTAAGGATTCAGGACGCATTGCAATTTCAGGCTAGGAGTCCGTGAGACTGTTGGGAGACTTTCAAAAAGGAACTGGTCTGGGGAGCTGGTAGGGGATGAAGTGATCACTTTGACTTCAGATAGCTTAGTTTTGTGGAGCTGTGGATGTCAGTGGAAGTGTTATAGATATACCTGTGGAATAAAAGTGGTCAAGGTTGGAAATTTATTTTTCCAAAATTTTTATATGTTTACAATATACATAGTAGTTACATTCCAGTTGGGGGGTTGATAGATATACACATTGCATCTTGATTATTTTTACACACACAACCACCCCTTTCCCACTCTTCCCTTTCTCTCCTACTAAAGATCCCTTTCCTACCTCTATAGAGTCTATCTCTCTATTTCTTAACATGTCTCTTTTATTTGGCTCTTTATATTATGTTTCTCATATTAAAAAAACTATGTGATAGTTAATCTTTTGTGATTTACTTCACTTTATATTATGGTCTCAAGTCCATCCATTTTCTTACAAATCAGTCAAATATATCCTTCCTTACGGCTGAGTAGTACTTGATTGTGTTTATATACCACATTTTCTTTATCCATTCATCTGCTGATAGACACGCAGGCTGCTTCCATGGTTTTGCTATAGTGATTTGTGCTACTATAAACATGGGTATGCATGTACTACTGTACATGATGACTTTAGGTTTTTTGGGAGAGTAGGGAATTTAGACTTAGGAAGGATCAGAATGGTTATAGTAGCCGGGCGTGGTGGCGCACGCCTTTAATCCCAGCACCCGGGAGGCTGAGGTAGGAGGAGCGTTGTGAGTTCGAGGCCAGCTTGGGCTACAAGGTGAGTGCAAGCCCGGCCTGAGCTACACAGTGCAACCCTGCCTCAAAAAACCAGGGCTGGGAGTTTGGCTCAGTGACTTAAGTGCCTGTCTGACAGGTGCGAGATTGTGAGTTCAAGTCCCGGTGCTGGAAAAAAAAAAAAAAAGAATGGTTATAGTGAGCCTATCAGTTGTCATGGTTGTCACTACTGTGCCTTGTTTTAACACTGCACTGTTGTCAACAATGGGTAGATTCGGTATGTGGGCATTTTGGTCATTTGTAGCTTCGAGGTCATTAGAAATAGGAACAAGTATCTAGTCTGAAAATTAGTTGCAGTCCATGGCTTGACAGAGTTGGGAGTCAAATTATAGCTTAACTAATGCTTTGCTTTAGAAAGGCTTTGGAGAGTTTAGTTGCTGTTTTGTTACTGAAATGCTAATTTGGAAAGTCAGAAGGAAGCAAACATTTTCAACATGAATTACAGTGCGAGAGTGACTGCTTCGTTGCTGTCACACCATTTGTTTTGTTTTCTTTTTTTTGTAGTGGGAGTGGAACTCAGGACCTCTCATTTGCCTGGCAGGCACTGTGTCACTGAGCTATATCCCCAGCCCTTGTTTTCCTTTCTAACCCAGTAAGCAGCAGACGAGATTTCACACACTAAAGCAGGAAACTGTCTTAGTAGTAGTTTATCAAGATGGTCTGTCCCTGTCATCATATAGCTCCCTGATGGCATCATATATGCTATCTTTTACCTTAGAGCTCTCTCGCTAGCCACAGTGGGGAAGGGTCTGCACTGGAGTTTGAGTTCGCCCTTACCTTTTATTTTCTTTCTCTGGTGAAGGACCCGAAGCAGCAGACAATCTATGACCTATTCCAGAAGTCCTTTAAGGAAGATGGAACTGACACGGAGTTCCTAGAGGCAGCAGAGTCCTTTGACCCAGCAAGTGCTTCAGGAACCTCAGGAAGTGCTTCAGGAACCTCAGGAAGTGGATCCTGTGATTTGGGAGACACCTTGGATGAAAGCAACTTGCCATCCAGTCCACCAACGAAAAGGAGATTTGAATTTTTTGATAATTGGGACAGCTTTACCTCTCCTTTCTAAGAGGAACCAAAAATTTTTTTAAATCACAGAATTTATTAAAATAAAGTGAGGTATTTTGTTTATAAATCCTGTGTTCCTCTTGTCATGCTGCTGTACCTGTTTCTCCAAGTTCAGCAGGGAACTGTGTTTCCATTCCTGTGTCTCAAGGTAGGAACTTGCTTTGGGCCTAATCTTAGCTTTTCCGACTCAGAAAAGCAAACAGTGGCTTGTAATAGTGCTAATTCATGTCCTTTAAATAATGAGGTGATTCCTACACTACACCAATATCTAGCTGTAAAAAATTTAATGACTGTAAATATTTACAGACCATCTAGTAGGTGCTCAGTATTGTCCTAGGTGCTAGTAATAACTTGCTGAACAGCAGTGCCAGAAAACTGTGTGCCTTTGCAGAGCTTATACAATGCGAGAAGCCATAGTTATAAGCTCTCTTCCACTAAAATTCTATTTATGTACAATAAACTTTGAATTTCTTTAATTACCACGTGTCACAGCTATCCTTTTGATTTTTTAAAAATAATTTTAAGTGAAAACCTTTGTTAGTTCACTGACTGTGCAGAAACAGGCAGCAGGCTGGACCCTGCACCGTGTCCTCCGTTTGCCAGCCCCGGGTACTGAGCAGTGGGATCTAACTGCAAAGTAATGCAGGCCACATATGTGATAGTAACTTTTCCACTGGAACATTTTTAAAAGGAAAAATAAGAGAAAATTGATAATATATTTCATCCAACATAGTCAATATAATTTCAGCATATAAGCAATTTGGGTGTTTGCACGTGTACATGTGTGTATGTGTCTGTGTGTTGGCTGCTGGGGATTAAACATGGTGCACCACACATGCTAGGAGAGTGAGAACGTGCTCTCTGCTGAGCTATATCCCCAGCCCTTAAAAAAATTTTTTATGAGACATTTGCATTTTTTTTTAACCAAGGCTTTGAGATCCTATGTACATATGCATACAGCATCTCAATTAGGACTGTGCTATGTACACAGCATCTCAATTAGGACCACCCGTGTTTCAGGCTCTCTGTAGCCACTTTGGCATTGGCCACCTCAGCATTAGAGCGATAAAGGGGGTCAAATGTGAGAGGAAGGATAATATGGAATAACATGGAAGAGATCAACAAGAGCCAGCTGAAGCAGGAAGTCACAGCAAGGAATCTGGGTTTAGCTTTGGGTAGGAATTGAAGTCACTGATACTGAGCAGAGGTCTGAGGTAATCTGATTATATTTTTCAAAGATGGTGATAATGTGATTGCATGGTCAGTCACTGCCCTAACAACACACAAAATCTGGAAGCTCTTCCTGGAACCACAGAAGACAGAAAGTAGGTGGGAACTTGGGGGTCATTTAATCCAGCCCTTCTCTGTAAATAAAAAATACTGGCTACTGGGAAGTGGGGAGAGGGTTCTCTCTGCAAGGACTGTGGCTCTTTCAAAATGATACCACAAGCTACTTACAGAGCCAGGCCTGAACCAAGTGCCTGGGACCTGATTCCAAGTCAATTTTATCTACTTTGTGTCTTTTTTAGTGAAATAACTTGAATTAATACACACCAACAATTAAGAGAACTGACTGTGGGACCAGGCAGACCTACACTTTAGCTCTAGTCCTATTACCTCGTGTGACATGGGGCAAGAAGATTCTTAGCCTCTCTGAGCTGTATATTGTTCATCTGAAATATTAATAGTTTCAGTTATACAGTGTTTACTATGTTGTAGGCACTGAGGCAAGTGCTTTCCATGCATTTAATTCATGGACTCCTCAGTGTAGGTATTATTATCTAGACTACAGCTGAGGAAACCGACCCACAGAAAAATAAAATAATTGATCAGAAGTCCTATAGCTATGCTTTGAAGTCAGTCTGATTTCAGATCCCATGTTCCTAACCATTACATAAGAATACCTCTCTTAAAAAAATTCCTCTCTATCTTAATAATGAAGGAAATAATTGTTCCTACCATAAAGGATCACCATAAAAATGAAATGGGAAAATATGTGTAAACCATAGACTGTGCCGTCTGTATTCCTACCTTTCAAGTGCTCCTTCTGCTGCCCTTGAGCACTGTGATTGTCCTATACAGCACTGTGCTTAAGTCATGAAGAATTCAAAGATTGGATCAGTCACTTGCATAAGGAAATGACCGTGTTAACTGAGTGACTGTCTACAAGTTGCTTTTAGTATAGTTGTGAGAAGAACAATAAACACATGCAAAATTATGGGAGACAGATTAATATTTAACTCTGTGAACTAACAACTACTTTTCTCCAGATTTCTGATTGGAAATGTAGCCAGGTAACCCCACAATGCCTCATAGTCCTGTAATTCTCTCAGTCTTTCTTGGGTCTGAAATGATGGATTCTCTTTTATACTTTTTTTTTTTTTTTTTTTTTTTTTTTTGTGGTACCGGGCATCAAACTCATGACCTCCAGTTTTCTAGGCAGGTGCTTGTACCGCTAAGCTAAATCTCTAGCTTTCTCTCTTAGATTATTATAGCAGTAATTCTTCTCTGACCATGCCCTGAAAAACAGCAGTGAAATGTTCCAGTGTGAGTTTTACATGAAAAACCAGTATCATTTGTCTGTTCTCCCTTCCCAGCCTGAACTGGAAAACAGACTCTTGCTGATCTTTTGGGGACAGACAATAGGTTGTGATCGGAGTTCTAGGTTTACACCTGGACCAGGAATCAGCCTTTCAGCCCAGGATGGGGCCTGGAGAGCGGGTTCTGAAATGAGGTGAAGGCATCAAAACCCACAGACCCAGGGAGAAGCCAGAAGGACAAACTCCACAGAAACTGTTAACTTCTCCCCAGCCTTCAAATCTCAGACTTTTCTCAGATGATTTCAGGCTCTTCGGGATGCAGCCCTTACGGAACCATTTTCCTTGCCTTTGGAGCTCTGAGCAGTGAAATTCCATAATTCAATATGACCACATGACTTTTCCAGCTGGACTGCAGCTTGTTTTGAGTGGAACCGTGAATTTTGGTTACCACTGCCGCCGGCATCCTGCACAAGGTCTGACCCTTTTAGAAAATATAATGTAGTGCGGAAAGCAATGAAATTTAGTCACAAGCACTTCTCTAAGCCAAGGGCCCCGAAACAAGTCATTTAAAACGTGTTTTCTTATTTTGTGATACATGTAAGATAATACGGACGTGCATCTGTGGAAGCTGTTTGTTGCTACAGCCTGTGACTCGGTGTTACCCTGTTGCAGAGACTTCGTCCTCCCCAAACATTTCGCAGGTGGAGCAAACCAGGAAACCTCCAGACCATAAAGCTCAGTTCCTAGAGTGGCCTCATCTTCACTTCCGCTCGCCGTGCTAAAACCGCGCCTGCGCACCGTGTCTCTTCCTCTCTGGGTTCGGGCCTAGGTGGAGTTGACATGGTGAGTATGGATCTGCCCACCGCCTAAATCTCTATCCATCGGCATCTGACCTTTCAGTTTCTTTGTCCGCATCCACTTCTGGGCACCGGCTTTGTCCCGCGTTTTGCCCGGGCCCCGTGCCATCTGTACTTCCTGGAACTCCACTCTGGGACTCGGCCCGAGCCGAGGGGCGGGGGCGGCCTGGCGGGGCCCGGCGCACCCGGGCCTGCTTAATGCCGGACCCTCGGAGGACAGGGCCCGCCCCGGACACTGGTTTTGCTGAGTTAGACCTGAGAACTAGGTCAGAACGGAGGTGGGGGACCAGGATGCGGAGATGGCAGGATCTGGGTTCAAACTCATAAACATTGCTGTTCTCCTTACCTGCGTTTCTATAGGCCAAACGCACCAAGAAGGTCGGCATTGTCGGGAAATATGGGACCCGCTATGGTGCCTCACTCCGGAAAATGGTGAAGAAAATTGAAATCAGCCAGCACGCCAAGTACACCTGCTCCTTCTGTGGCAAGGTATGGTGGTCTGCTAGGGAGGGGTAGGCTGGTTTCCTTTTGTATGCTGGTGAACGCTTAAAAAAATTACACTGCCGATTATCATTTGTGAGATAGGAGTATGGGTGGTAACTTTCGATTTTGTGAGCCGTTCTTAACTTGAAGAAAACTACCAAGGAACTAAATAAACGGTTTAGTAAAGACGCCCCAACCTAAGCTAACCGTGCGTTGTAGGGAATAAATGTCTTGTCAGTTCGTTTCTACTGGTATTTCTGCATCAAAAGGATAGTCTGCATCTGATAACATCCTGGTGGTTTTGCTAGAGGTTTTCGTTGAATATTTTACTGTACTCTCTGTGCTAAAAGTTGGCTTTCCTCTGCAGTTGAAGGCTTTGGGTTCATGGTGAAAATCAGTTCTCTTAATTTTGCAGACCAAGATGAAGAGACGGGCTGTAGGGATCTGGCACTGTGGTTCCTGCATGAAAACCGTGGCTGGTGGTGCCTGGACCTACAAGTGAGTCTGTTTCTTGGGGTATTTGGATCTGTGGGCTACACATGAGCCGTTTGGAGTGTAGGCACCAGATGGGTTAATTTTAATTCTTCCACAAGACCAAGAAAATGATAATGTTTCTGGCTTTTTCTGAACTCTACGGACTGTGGTTCATTTTCACTTGTTTAAAGAATAAAGACAAAACCACAGAAATACAAGTTAAATTTGATTTACAAAATTCTATTGTAGAGTTTTATAGTCATCAGTTGCTGTGAACATTCTATTGTGTGGGTGCGTTAGTGGGATCTGAACTGGTCCTAAACTTGGATTTGCACTGCAGGTTGTTTTTATATATAGTTCGAAAAAATGTCAGTTCATTTAAAATTAACTGTACCGTTTGGACCACCTCACTTTTGTCTTTCTAAATACTGTAGTATTGGACTAACTCAGCATTATGATGCTGATAAACATCACAGATATTGCTAAGGTAAACCTGTGTGGTTATTGCTTACTTTGACTGTTAGCCCAACCCCTGTCTGGAAATTATGGCCACCCTGAAGGATCTAATCTTGGGAGTTCTTTGCTGGAAGCCTGAGAGTCTTGAGTGTCTACCCCTGTGCTGTTCAGTGTACTAATCACAGCCCAGCGTGGGTGCACAGCTGTGATCTCAGCATTCTGGAGGCTCAGGCAGGAGGAATACTGTGAGTTTGAGGCCAGTCTGGGCTACATAGCAAGACCCTGTCTCAAAAAACAAATCAAGGCACTGGGGGTATAGCTCAGTGGTGCAGCAGCTGCCTCGTAAGCATGAGCTTACCTGAGTTTGATTCCCAGTACCAAAAAACAAAAAGCCAAAAAAACCACACCAACATACTAGTCATGTGATAGATAGCTAGTGTTTTTAGAAGTTGAATTTTAAGTTTTTATTTATAATTACCCATGGAAATATGAAATAATATGCATATGTATTTAAGCTCCTTGTTGGGAGTAGTTAATGATGGCAGAAAAGAAAATGGGGAACAAGGGTGCTCTTTTGGTTCTGCTAGAAAATTGACCATTTTGGTATATATCCACACTAATTTTCAAGTATAGTTCTGGTTTTTTTATTTTGGACAGGGTTTCTTTTATTAGTTCAAGTTAGCTTTGAATGCACTGTGTAGTCTGGGCTGGCCTAGAATTTGTGGTGATGTTCCTGCCTCAGCCTGTTGAGTGCTGTTATTACAGGCACGTGCCATCACACCTGGCTCAACTGAGTTTTTTTAAAAACAATTCTGCAGAGCCAGGCAGTGGTGGTGCACACCTGTGATTCCCACACTTAAGAGGCGGAGACAGGTGGATCCCGTGAACTGAAGGCTAGTTCAAACTACATAGCAAGACCCTGTCTCAAAAAACAACTTGGCATCTTACTGTACCATTCTGGTAATTTGTTAGCTTTTAAATTTCTCCATTCCTTTTTAATGAGGCTAGTTTGGGCTCTTGAGGCAGTTGTTCCTTTATTTATTTATTTATTTTTTTTTTTTTGCGGCACTAGGGTTTGAACTCACAACCTTGTGCCTGCCAGGCAGGCGTTTAAGCCGCTGAGCCAAACTCCCAGCCCTAGTTTTTTGAGGCAGGGTCGCACTGTGTAGCTCAGACCGGCCTTGTGCTCGCGTTGTAGGCCTCAAACTCACAACGCTCCTCCTACCTCAGCCTCCCGGGTGCTGGGATTAAAGGGGTGCTGGGATTAAAGGCGTGCGCCACCACGCCCAGCTTAGTTGTTCCTTTTTAACTGAGCAAATAAGATGCACAAGCTTGTGTTCTAATTCTGCAAGAGCTTGAGGCTGTAACCTCCCCACCACCCCAAAAGTAGCTGGAACCCAATGCCTTATACTGAGTTATAGCCCCAGCTGTTTTGTGAATTTTTTTTTTTTTTTCCCCAGCACTGGGGATTGAACTCACAACCTCGCGCCTGTCAGACAGGCGCTTAAGTCACTGAGCCAAACTCCCGGCCCTTGTTTTGTAAAATTTTAAGACAGGGTCTTGCTGAGTTGCCTAAATTCACCTTGAACTTGTGACCCTTCTGCCTCAGGCTCCTGCCATGCTGGAATTACAGGCCTGTGCCACCATGCCCAGCAGAAGATTTGGTGCTGAGCAGTAGGTCTTTTTGAGACAGAGTCTCTGTGTATGTTCCAGACTGACCTTGAACTCAAGGCTATCCCCCTGCCTCAGCCTCAGTGCTGGGAGGATTATGGGCCACCCACGCCCAGCGTGAGTAGTAGTCTTAATGTTAAATGTTTGGATTGAGTAGCAAAATATTTGTAGTCTGTCGCCATATAATTACCTCCAGGAGAAATTTGGAATGAGACTGTAGGACTATAAGGTAACAGTGAGGCATGATTTCTTTATTTGCTATTTCATATGTTAACATGCTTAATTATGTTGGAAACTGATTTTTTTTTTAACAGTACCACTTCTGCAGTCACAGTCAAGTCAGCCATCAGAAGACTGAAGGAATTGAAAGACCAGTAGAAGCTCTACTATTTGTGACATCCCTAGCCTATAATAAATGGGTTAATTTATGTAATAAAATTGCCTTTGTGTGTTAATTTTGTTAGACATTTTGATTTGCATTGTGTTAATATTGCCCTTTGAAAAGAGATTCAGAAATTAAGTCCTAATTTGAATTTGAAGTTGGCTGAGTTAGGTTACTGAAACATTTCTCATTTTCCTTCCAGTAGTCAGATGATATAAATTTACAGGTTAACTATGTATCTTAGCTTTTGCCAATTCAACTAATTTGGAGTATGTCGATATATATTGTGCACATTTTAAGGTTTTTATCTTTTTGAGACAGGGTCTCACTGGATTGCCCAGGCTGGGCTCAAACCTACAATTTTTTATTGCCTTTAACCTTCCAGAGTGTGACACCAGTTAAAAGGTGGTTGAACTGCATGGTGAATGTAACTGTACTGCAAATATGTACTAATAAAGATTTTAAAAATCTTTAAGGTGATTGAAATACATTATTGTAGCAAAGGAAATACTGGTTTTCCCAAGGTCACAGGGAAGCAGTGGCTGAAAATTAGACTGCTGCTTCCTGGCCCGTATTTTTCTAACAATATTAGGCTGCCTTACTTTAAAGACTGAGTATGTTCTTCCTTTTTCCATACTAATGATTCCCACTATTGTATTGGTTTACCTGCAGTGGTTTTCTGTGCCTTTGGTTCTAAGATACTTTACTGGGCATTGCATTAGGACATAAAAGTGAGCAAGGCCTGTGTTTCTTACTAGACGAAGCTTACGGGCTGTCTCCTAAATATTTGTATGGGTGCTGTGAAGAGGACAGGTAGCTAGATGCCAAGAAAATACATTTTGCAAGTTTGTTTTGGGTAAGGATTGAGGGGTTGTGATACTTGAACTTTGTTAAAGGATTATTGAAGTGAGCCACAGATCCAAATTTCTGGAGCCAAAAATTGAGACTAGGGATTTTGGGAGGACCCAGCAAAGGTTGCAAACAACGTATTAACAATTTTGAAATGTTGCAGGCAGGAGCAAAGTTAAAAGTAGTTACTTTGTCCCTGTAGGAAACTAAAAGTCATTTTTGTCATAGATGGCTTTTCAGGCCAAGGTTATGGACAGGGAGGGAAACAAGGTTTCCTTGGGGTGTGGTGGATCAGAGATTAATTTCATGTCACAGTCAACCCTATAGGCCAGGACCTTCAGAGTATTACTAGGAAAGTGGGCAGTATAATAGATGTCCCAAACTCTCAGGTGTTTTTGTGGGTACAGTTAATGAAGAAGGGGTTAGTTGAAGGTAGAGACCGTTAAGTTGTGGCCCACGCTTGGCAGTATGGGTGAGACATGGTCGCTAGTTTTAAAGCTGACATTGTAGTGATGAAGCAGCATACCTCACTAAACAAGACAGGCTTTGAAAAACTGGTAAGAGGCAGTTAAGTCAAAATTGATTTTTTTTTCCTCCAAACTTTAAAATGTTTTTGTATTTATTTGGGAGTATAAAACTTGGAAAAGAACAAGAAAGTGCAGTGTATCAATTAAGGTGTGTTTTAAGAGTAAAAAGTAGTTCAAGGACTGGGGATTTAGCTCAGTGGTTGAAGTGATTGCTTGGTAAGAGCAAGGTCCTGAGTTTGAGCCTTGGTACCAAAAAAAAAAAAAAAAGTATCTAGGGATTTAGCTCAGTGGCTCAAGTGCTTGCCTGGTAGGCACAAGGTCGTGAGTTCAATCCCCAGTACAAAAAAAAAAGCTCAAATTTTACTCTATATTAGTGACACCTTAGACAAGTTCTTTTTCTGTACTTTTTTTTTTTTTTTTGGTACTGGGGTTAGAACTCATGACCTTGCACTTGCCAGGCAGGCACTTACAATGCTGAGCTAAATCCCTGGCCCTGTGCTTAGTTTTTTCACATACAAAATGTAATGATCTCTGTCCCCCTCCCCAACAGAACCAGGTAGACATTTGGATCCAGAATACTCACTGAAGTTGGGAGTGTAGAGACCCTAAATCTTGGAAGAAAAAGCGAACTGCCAGTTAAAGATACTGGTGTTTTGGTGGGTGGTGGTGGAATGGTGGAGAGCTAAAGGAGAATGAATTTGGGGAACTGTGTATGGCCAAAACATGGGGTAGGGAAAAGTTCAATGTAGGGAACCTGAATTCTGAGGTTTGTTTTGGGTCCAAGGGGGAAAGGAATAACACCTCCATGAAGCCCTCTTGACTGAACGAACACCCCTGAAAGGCCCCACCTTCCAGTACTATCATAATCAGGTTACAACATGAGTTAGATGGGACATTAAACCCAAATGACCAGAGATGTATAGTGACCTATTTTGCTAACATTTATTAACCATTTGAAAAGTACTTGTGGTTTGTTGCTATACTATAGGATAATTGAAATGGGATATTTTCAGTGCAGCCCCTTGATAAACTAACTGAAAGTTACCTGACCTATAGATAGAGTTATAAAACCAGATACATACAATGGGATTGCATTCTAAAATTGGAAGTGGTGTGTACAAAGTCAGACCAGGGGAGATTAAAAAAATAGTAGTAAACTGGCATGTAGCTTCGATTTGCATGGCATATATGTATGTATATATTCTTACTGCCTCATTGTTTCTCTCTAAATTCAGATGTGCTGAGCTTTGGGGAGCTCCCTATGTCAGCTAATGAAAGAAAAGAGCTTTATGGATGAAGCTACACAATACGTGGGCAGCAGCCAAATGTGGAAACAACTCTGAAAAGAGTGGCAAAGCAAAGTCCCACTGGACAGAACTTAAGACAGTATCAACTTTGCAAGCAAAAAGGTGGTTTGAGGTAGAGAGCAGTGGCTAATGGGTTGGTCAGCTGGTTAGGAGAACTGGGAAGAACAAGAATGGAAGACTGGCTACTTCAAGAACGGTGGACAAGTTTATTTCAGGAGAGATTGGAGGCTAGAATTCTTAGACTGAGTACAGAATTGTTAGTA